>JAUBNY010000489.1:961930-978528 GCA_032275445.1 Crypturellus soui
CCGGCGCCGCGCTGCCCGCGGGCGCGGCGCGCCGCGACTTCTACTGGCTGCGCTCCTTCCTGGCCGGAGGTGGGTGCCCGCCGCCCGGCCCCGGTACCGGCCCCGGCCCGAGAGACGCGGGCCGGCACGTTGGTGCGGGGCGCGCCGCCAGCACCAGCCTCGCGGGGGAAAGGAGGAAGTGAGGCGGGGAAAGACAGGCGCCTCCTTGGGAAACTTCGCTGTCACCGCGGCGGCCGAGGCGGTCTCGGTTTTGTAATCGTGCAAATGTAGCTCAGAGCGCCTTTCGTTAAGGCTTTTAGGGTCCGCGTCTATATTCTGAATATCCGCTATAACTGCTCATTATTGGTTATATTGATGTTCCTAAATGAGTTTCTTCGCACGTATCTCACCTATAAGCGTATTAGAATATTGCTTTATTTATCTGTCGGCCTTTAAGAGTTTCTCTGTTTTTATTCTTGGAAAGGCATTGCAGGGTGCTGTGCCAAAACAACTATTGCACCCCTGGATCGAGTCAAGATTTTGCTGCAAGCTCATAACCACCATTACAAACACCTCGGTAAGATGGCTGCTGTATACATAACTTTGGTTTTGAAATGTAATGTTTGCGATTTAGGGTTGTTGGTTTGTTGAGCAAAGGGACTGTACAGAGAAAGGTCCTGATGAGGCAGAAGGTTGGTTTCTGGCTGGCCGGTGCACTGGGCTCTGTGCCATGCTTTGTGAGCGTAAAAACACAAAACAAAAAACACCCTGCATTATATGTGTCAAGCCCGTACCAGTACATTCCAGTACTGATGGGTCAGAAATGGAGATGTCGGAATAGCCCTCAGTAAAGCATAAGAGCTGGGACTTGACCCCCTCTTACTGAAGTCAGCACCTTGGTAATACACGCTTGAGTCTTGGCTCCTTTATATAAAGCCCTCACGCCAGTCGCTCTGTTCCTGCCTGGATTGCTGCTTCACTGTCTGTGTTACTGCTGTGCTCGTGCCGGTTTCCAGCAGTTGTGGCAGTCCAGAGTTGGTAGCCCTCCCGGAGGGGCTGGCGGTCGCGAGGCCAGTGGCAGCTGAGCTCTGGACAACTCGACAGCAGTGTGATTGATATGAATTGACAATAAAGGTGAATTTGTGCTCAGTGTAAGGTGCAGGTGAGCTGTGTTTGGCCCCAGCGTGAATCACGTCGTGGTAAGAAAATAAGCTCTTAATTGACAGCGTATTCTGAAGCATTTCCTGTGTGATTGTCATAGCGCCGCCTTGTGCGTAATATTTGAAATACGTTATGTCACATTTTAAAAACATGTCACCATTTATGTTCAGAAGTTCAAGTGAATTACAGGTCTCAAAAGCCTTATTTTGCCTTGATCATCTTTCAGAGATTTTAACTGAGAAATATGAGATTTTAAACTTAGAAATCGAAGATCATTTATAAAGTGATTGAGGGTGCAGAATTAAATCTAAAAGCAAAATTCAGGTGTTATATATTCATGTCGTTTCAAAAAAGAGAAACACGAAAATACCTGGCAACTTAGTACCACACTGAACTAAGTGTGTATTCAAATCTTATGGTCTAGCAGTTGGAGGCTGAAATAATAGCTCTGACACTTTAAATCCCTGGTTTTTGTTTGCCTTGCATTGTGCTGTAATTGACAAAGAATTATATTCTTCTTTGTTTAAGGTATATGATTCTGATTACGAGAAATTAGTCTGACTTGAAGGGATATTTCTGTTAGGTGTAGACAAAAAGAAGATTTTATAGTTGGTGTATGTATAAGTCAGAGGCACAATAGCAGTTTAGCTCATCAGAGTCCTCTCAGGGTACTCTTGCCCTTGCTCTGTAGATTTCCTGACACTTGGATCTCAGACCAGGTATTCTAAGAAATAAAAAATACTTTTTCAGATTCAGCTCTTATTATCATTAATTAAATAGTTGCATTTGACTGTGGAAACTATTTAAGTGTTTTAATTGAAGAGCTGTGATACACTATTTCACAAAAAAGGAGGTTTGAGAATTTGATAACTGCTCTTACGATGTGTTTGTAATAAGGCCAGAGGTTTTGCCCCAACTTCGTGTGCTTTTACACTGTCTTCCACCTGTTAAAATGGAATAGCGTTGTTTCTTGCGACACATCTCTGCAATAGAGCGTAAGGTCATAAGTAATGAGAATCTCAAATCTATTTACTTTATATTAGTGGTGCCATTTAACCTCTAATTGAGCATGTGGCAATAATAGATTGTTTGTTGTAATTCTAAATTAAAAAATAAAAAAACGTAATTGCCTGGAATGCAAGTCAGTGAGTTCCCTTCCTTCTGTGGCTAATGTTAACGACTGTGGATGGGTAGTATCATCTGTGGTAGGTCTCCTTGCGCTCATGAAATACATGAACTCGTAAGAAGCTTCAAGGATTTGGAAGGTGAGAAAGCAGATAACCCTAAACCTCCTTCTCGAGTCAGTAGTTGTGCCCTGGAAGTAGAATTCCCCAGCCTCCATAGTTACACAAGCAGTGTGGTCAGGCCTCAAGTTCTTTACCTGCTGTCTTGCTGTCAGTAATACTTGCTTGATTTTTATTGTGACTGTTAATATCTCTTTTTGTATTGCTGACAGGAGTGTTTTCTACTTTGCGTGCCGTCCCAAAAAAGGAGGGTTACCTTGGGCTATATAAAGGAAACGGGGCAATGATGATTAGAATCTTTCCATATGGTGCAATTCAATTTATGGCATTTGACCAGTATAAAAAGGTAGTATAACTCTTTTTTTTTTTTTTTTTTCCTCCTGACTACAATGAATTCAGGTTCTTTAAATTACCAAAACAAACAGTGAAACTTCTGTGCCCTATTAGTTACACTTCTTTTCCTCAAATTGCTTAATTATACCTGAATCTGTTCATTAAAAGTGTCAGAGCAATAGCGAAACTCTTTGCAGCATTGCTTAAGGAAAAAAAAATTCTCATCAATTTCAGTGCTTTTGTCTTGCTTTTAAAATGTGTGTGTGCATATATATATATATTTATATCTGTATTAAACAAGGTATTGCGGAACCTACTGCTAGTCATTCCCCTAAAAAGGGAGCCCTGTGTTTGTAAATGGAGTAGGAATAAAATGTAACATCTTTACTGTATTGAGACTCTTATTACTTGACAGTTGGAATGACTTAAGCCTCAAAGTCTGGATTTATGACCATCATATTTAACTTATCAAATGATTGTGTCACCTTGTAGATAACAATGGTGTGCATATTTCAGAGGCTCCTCCATTCTGCTCTCATGCGTTTACTTTCATAGTAAATTCAAAATAAATCCCTGAAAAATCTTTTGGGGGTCAGATGTTAGCCTGCCCATCTTTTCAAGCATTGCTTATACAAGATCAAAAATATAATCTTACTTTTAGCCCTGAAGAATCTGTCAAATTAGTTACCATCGAAGTAAATTGCCTGGTATTTACTGAACACAGTGGGATTCAATTTGCAATCCTTTCTAGAAGAGCAAGTTTCAGAAGAAATGATCTTCCTTGTTCTTAAAACTTCTCAGTTATTTGCTTTAAGTTTGGAACTTCTAATTTCCTTCCAGGACTTGGAAGTTTATCAAATATCCAGTAGTCTGGTGCATGATTTCTTTCTTTTTTTTTTTTAATCTGGCTAAGTATGTGTTTCTGAAGATATCTTTGTAGGAATAAGTTTCATATGCTGTGTGTGGGGAAAATAATTTCCTTTTCTCAGTTTCAAACAAGCCACTTTTCAACTTTGTTTGGTGTCCTTTGCTCTCTCATGCAAGGATAGCATTCAGTTTGCCTTGTTTGACGCACATTAAAGATAAGTAAATAAATAATTAATCTGTCTTAAGTAAATAGTACTAATACTTTCAGTTGGTCATTCTGTCTTGTTAATAGCCATTGTAGTACTTTAGTATTGCTAATAAGAAATTGCTGATAAGAAATTTTCAGAAAATTCTTTTGTCAGTAATTAGGTGTACTGTTCTGAGATTTGCAGTGTTGTAAACTTCTTGGAAACAGCTAGACATTAGCATCAACTTTCTAGTCAAGTGTCATATGCTTTTACTGCATTTTATGATATATGTCTGTTGTAAGTACAATACATTGTAATGTTTGGTATTTTTTAGGTAATAAAGAAGCAACTTGGGATTTCAGGACATATACATCAGTTAATGGCTGGATCTATGGCAGGTATAGTTTTGTACTTGCATTTCAGACATTCTTTTTGCTGAAAGGCTGATGTGTTTTTAGAAGATGATTTAGTGTGTTTTCAGGTCAAACTATGCTATAAACTTATATTAAGAAAAAATGTTAATAAATGTTTTAAATACTGATTATTTGCTTAATTGAAAACAGTTTGTCTAGAAGTATTCTTTAAAGCATATTAAATTCAACTGTTGAATTCCATGCTATGTTGTCAAGCATAGTTATTACAGTGTTTTCTATAATTTAAAAAAAAGAAAGAAAAATACAGGGTCATTAAAGCATAAAAAATGAAAGTTTTAGCAGAATTAACTTATCAGCTGCTTGCCATTACAACCAAGCTGAGAACTGTAGCTGCTTTAATGGTGATTTCTTTGGATTTCCCTAAAATGTCTAGACTTACAACATGCAAAATAAGACTGTCATGGTATTGCTTAAAGTGTACATGTGAAAGTCAGTTAGTGAAGTGCCAATAGAACAAACTATTTATAAACTATCAGTATAAAATATGATTATACATACCTATTTTCTTCTTACCAGTTACTCGGCCAAAAGTAGCTAAGGAAAAATAAGAGAAGTAAGTATTAGTGGACTGAGTTTTAATCAGAAGTTCTTTGTGTGTGTTTTTTTTTTTTTTAAGCATTTACAACAGGCTTAATAGTGTCTAATGGCAGTCCTTATATCATTACAACATGACTATTAATATGTAGCCTCTTCTGAAATTTGCCATCATTTTGGGACACCTTACTGATTAAGTCTTCCACGAAGTTAGTGTCATGGAAGTAAAATTAATATATGGTGCCATCTGCAAAGCATAATCAACCGCAATACTTAGTGTGGTGTATTTAGGTACAATACAAAGGAAGTTTCTGGTGTGGAGAACCCCAACACTTAAGTACATAAGCTAGACTTAAGTGTGCAGTGAAATGACTATCACAACTGTATTGATAGTACATTACTTGGAAATCTTATTGCTGGTGTCCTAGGTGATGTTAACTGCTTTTTGAGTCCTACTTGGATAAATAGTAAGAGAGAAGGTTTTGTATTGAGGATAGTAAGAGGAAGGAGGCACCAAGTAGAACACAGAATTTGTAATATGATATTGAGAGTCTTTCAAATTGTAAATATGAGAAAAGAGCCTCAGAGCAACTGTTAATACTTCTAGCTATAGTTCCTCTAGCTTAGTATCTTTCCAGCTCCACCAAGGGATTTTCTGCTGCTGCTTCCACGTTTAAATAGCTGCACGAGACATGAACCCTGTGTTGGTGGAGAGTCTTCCCAGTTTATTGGAACCTAATATTATGCAGATGAAGATGAGTAGCCCTTGTTTTCCTTTTGTCCCCTCTCTGTCATCCAGCCACACAGCCGTCTGCGTTCCCTTCAGTGTATGCTATTGGCAGTTAAATCCTGCTTATGCTGGGGTTTCCAACATTAATGCAACAGATCTTATTCAGCTTCAAAATGGTGGGAAACTTTTGAATATCTTCTGTAGCAGATAAACAGGATCAAAGGTATATCCACAGTGAAGAGAAAAGCAGTGGGGCTGGGGGAAGTGCAATGAGAGAAAAGGAAAACCTATTGTAATGCATATATTTAGGAGGCCAAGTTAAAGTTACTGTGGAAACTTTAACTCTGAATTTCCTGAGCCTTGTGTGATTCAAATTTCAGCTGTAACACCTCATTAACAGATAAGTGCCTTATAATGTCCTTTTAGAAAAGACAGCTGGGGAAGAGGAAGAAAATCATAGATATTACTGTGGTGTAGGAAACCAAATGATCAAACAACACTTGCATGTAATATTCCTTACAGGAATTGATATTGATGATGATATTGAAAAAAAAGTTTGTGTTTGATTTAGGCTAATCATGGAGAAGTTACCTAGAGCACAATAAAGAAGTTCTTTTTATATACCCCATTCTTGCAAAATTATTTCACCCTTCTTTCTCTTACTGTAGAAATTGTTTATTTTTTGTTATCAAACAAAGATGATGACTAAGAATGGAAGAGTAGTGGGGAAACTGGGAGACAAGACAGATGCCCAAGCAGCCAGTCTTGCCAGTAACTCCCCAAGCCTGGGTAGCAAGTAAAGATGCACTGATAATTCCCACTGTGCTTCATTTGCACTTAGTTTGTGTAAACTGGTATCTTTCTTTGAAGTTATCAGAGCAGGGGGTTGAGGAAATCATGACAAGTGAAAACTGATCTTTTCCTGACTTCAGTGTGCCAAAGACATGAGTCTGCATTTTCAGGAGAAAAAAAAATCTGCTTATTAGCAGTTCTTAATAGAAAAAGTAATTCCCCCTAGGGAGGTAAAAAAGAAAACAAAAAAGTCCTCAGAGTATTGTCCTATTCTTTCAGATCAGACACTGGAAATTGCAGGATACCTCTCTTAGTTGGGAATAGATTTTCAATTCTGTCATGTTTAACCAGCTGTGGAAAAGATTTTTGGCCCAACTCCAGTTAATTGAACTCCAGTTTAACTGCAGTTAATTGAGAAAGATTTTGCTTGTCAAAACACGGGATCAGCCTTAAGATATCTGAGCTCTGACAAACCTAATATTTAGGGAGTCAAATCGAGATTAGTGTTTTTGTAGGCTATTCCACTGGCTTTTACTGTCAAAAAGCCGCCCTCCGTTCCTCCCGGAAAAGAGACCGTTCCTTCTGAGCTCACAGGAAATCTTTATCCCTCCCAGTGTACTTTTTGCTCAGATAAACAGTAAGAAGTAAAAGCGGCACTTTTGTCCTGTCTGAGTTGTTCCAAGAAAACATGCTTTGTGGCTCGTGGCATTTTTATTGAACTGTTGATTTTACTTATTTATTTTTCCCAGAAATCATGGCTAGAAGATTTTATTTATGTCTCATCTTTTCACTCCCCTGATCCCAACTCAAAGTGCTGCTTTTGGGCTTAGTGTTGGCTACTCAGTATAGTCACCAACCTCTTGGTTTGTCTGTTTGCTAGTCTTGGTTCAGAGAGTGTTCCCAGACACTTACCAATGCATGGTTGGTAAGAGCAGGGATAAAGCTACTCATTTTCTGAAATAGGGTGACTATCCTGTGAATGCTGTAAATAGTTCCTCCAGCTTGTTTTTTAAAACTGCTTGAATTAACCCATTTTGCAATTTTTGCATAAGTCAGGCATTTCTGATTTCTGGATATCTCAGGCAATGGGTTAGGAAAAGGCTGCAGTACGAGAAGGAAGATTGTATTGAATAATGTAGTTCAGTGAAAACAGTCCTAAAACTGCTTTGGTGCTTTGCAGCTGTTAACTTCAGAGTGCTATGGGTGAAACTGCATCAGAAATGAATTGCAGATGTCTGTTTTTAAGAGGCAGAGTCCAGAACCTGAGAGGTGTTTTTCTCTTCTAAAATTAAGTTACTGGTAGGATATTCCAGAAGGCAACAATCTTTACTCGTAATTGACAGATGACCAATGTCTTTTTTTGATAGCTTATTTTGTGCTATGAATTGTTTCCTGGTTTAATCCTGGTGTTTTCTGTCTGATCATTAGGCTGATGATTTGTTTGTTTTTCTTCCAAACATAAAAGTTGCAAAGAACTTGGCTGAAGCTGATTTGTTCCCCCTTTTCCTTATATTCTTGGCATGTTTTTCTAGGGTCAAGGATATTCTGTGAGAGAGTAAGCTCTTTTTTTTAATAAACAGTTTTAACTCCCTACCCCCCCCCCCCCTTCAAATCATTTGTCAATGATCCGAGTGGTTTATCTTAAAGTGTAGAAGTAGGAAAGAATTTGTTATTCAGGTAGCTCCAGGAGTTCTTTATACTGGAGATTCATTTGTCATTTGTTTCCAAAATTACAAGCTGATCAACATCTAGACTGTTTTGAAGTAGCTCATAACTGGATGAATCCTAAGATATGCGTCTCCTAGCAGCTTGTGAAGTAGAAGTGTTGGTATAATATGAACTGCAAAAATGCAATAATTCTTCATAAGATTCTTTGGGCCTTAGCAGTATACGGGATATATTGCACAACAGTGGCTTCATATGAAGCCACATATATATATTTGAGTTCCAGAGTCTCATTCTAATTATATGTCTTTATGATTCAGATTTAAAGCCTGAAATTTGACAGTCTGGGGTTTGTTCACTTAACCTCAGTACTCTTCATTAGTAGGATCTTGACTTTATCTTAAGTATCATCATAATATATCTGGTATCTTCCAGTTCAGTAGATATATACATGTATCCACATTCAGTAATCATGTACTTAAGTTCTGACACAACTGTTTGGAATTAACCGTGTAAGCTTGGTGATTTGACTTTTTAGGTATGATAGATTTAGGTTTTATGGCCACAAGGCCACAATTCAGAAAAGACTGAAGCATTTGATGGGTCTGATGCTGTCGAGCCATGAACTTAAGATGATTGCTTATAAGCCTATAAGTATTTCGAGAATCAAGGTTTAGGTATGCAGCTTCAGCATATGCTAGGTTTAAACTTTGCATGCAGCTGGAGTTCCTGTATGCTGGTTATTAATTACTTTTTTTAATGTTTTGTTAACACAATAATTTGTATACATTGTTATATTTACTGCCACAAAAGGAAATTCTGTTTTTCAAAATAATCCTAGAACCAGATAAGGTGTTAGGTGAGTTTTGTTTGCTTGTTTTGTTTTTGTTTTTAATAAAGGTATTACAGCAGTGATTTGTACTTACCCTCTTGATATGGTTAGAGTTCGTCTGGCGTTTCAAGTAAAAGGGGAACACAAGTACATGGGAATTATCCATGCATTCAAGATGATTTACACAAAGGTATTTTTTTTTAATCTTCAGTCATATCAAAGCAAAATGTGCTCTTTAAATAATTTGCACAGCATTGAAAATAGTGACTTGATGGCAGTTTCACACATGGACTCATTGTGTGTGCACTGAACTCTTTAATAAAAAATTACCTGGATGCTTTACTGTTAAGAAATAGCTCAGACTGGTAGAAGTGGGAAGTAAAGACAAACGGCAGAAAAAAAAGTAGATTTTCAAGAAAAAACTAGTAAAGACACCAAGAAATGTGGGGAGGAGGGATGTGTGTAATTCAGAAACATCTTCAGGATTTTGATGTTGGATATATTTTTTTTTTATCTTTTTCATTTTTCCCCTCTTTTACTCCTTTGGAGCCAGGCATTCCTCCTCTCAGTCCTTCAGGCACAAGAAATTTAACTTCATTTGTAGCTTTTTGTTGCTAGATGATGCTAGTCAGATTGCGGTTGTGTGAACAGATGTAATTTTTATTTTAAAGACAGTTGATATATTTCTTGCCACAAATTTGTTTGTATTTTTCTTTCAAAGGAAGGTGGTTTTCCTGGATTCTACAAAGGTCTGATGCCAACTGTTGTAGGAATGGCTCCATATGCGGGTAAGCTAAGAGCGGAGCACACCCATCCTTTGGAAGCTCCGTGCATTACTAAGTTTGCATGTACTTTTGCACACTTAGGTTTCTATTTTTTTTCTGTTAAAATGAAGGATTCTGTTTTACTGAGGGGAACGCCACAAAGAAACATTTGCAACTCTTGAATCTTACTCTAGAAACGATCAATGGTTGTTAAAGCATATCAGGAAAATCCAGTAGTTTTTTTGAGGCTTGAAGTCTCGGAAAGGAACTGGTGATTCTCTTTTTGTTCTGCTCCCCATTTTTTTTCCCTTTTTCCTATAAGAACATGGTCCCTCTCTCAAACATATAAATCTGTAGGGCACTGAGTCTTCTGTAGATGGAGATTGGAGCCTCCATTTTGGCTCCATCTCCTGGTTGTTTCTGTATACATACTTAAACTGAAGGGGTTGCTGACACGGGATGAAGGAGCATCAGAGCAGCCTACAAAACTGCCTACCTGAACTACTTTCTTTTGACAAAAAACAATCAATGTTTTACTGATTTTTTGTTTTGAGCTTAAGAAAACATCTAGTAAAATTGGAAAATAACTTCATTTTGTAAATGCAGCTTTGTGTTTGTTATGATACGTATGTCAAGAAGTTTGTTTTGTGAAAGTCTGTAAAATTTAAATTTCCTTTTAGGTTTTTCATTTTTTACCTTTGGTACCTTAAAGAGCATTGGACTTGCTCAAGCACCTAACTTACTTGGACGGCCTTCATTAGATAATCCCGATGTCTTGGTTTTGAAAACACATGTAAATCTGCTGTGTGGTGGCATAGCTGGAGCGATAGCTCAGACGATATCGTAAGTCTAGAGTGTTGCTTTTCTTTTCTGTATAGCTGTTCATTCTAATAAAACTGTTACCTGAGAGTAAGATATTTTGCAAGTCTGGTTTTAACTGGGTTAATCTGACACTAGAGCTCACTTACTCCACATACTACATACATTAGTTAATCTTCAGAGACTTTGAAAGTATTATTAAACAAGTTCAGACAAAAGCTCTACTAAAATCACTTGGAATATTCCTTGTTAAACAGAAAAATTTGTCTCATAAGTATAATTTGCAGCATTTTATTATTCCAATTATAATTTGTAAAGTCATGGAATATAAAAATAAGGGTTTAAGATTCTGTATTTGGCATTTGTTTAGTTTTACTTTGTCTGCTCTCTGCAGTTTTGCACGGTCCCTGTTGCATTTTGGTTTTGGCCATAAAGTAAATTGATTTGGATTCATTTGGCATCATTTTTTTTCACTGAATTGCTTCATTACAAATATCACAAATACCTTTTCTATTAATCCTTAAACTGATAATTTTATTCTTAATTCAGCTACGTTCTCTCTCCAGCATTTTAAGCACAGTTTTATACACTCATTTGATGTTCATGTATCTCCTTTACTTGTGCCAAATGGAATACACAAAGAGATCTGATCTCCTGGTTTTGATTATATAGGAAAGTCTCCAATTCTGAAGAACTTTCAGCTGTGTTGAGAATCTGAACTGGATTCCTGGCTTACTGAAAAGGGAGCTTAGAAGTTTCACATGGACAATTTATTTAGCAGTATTCATATGGTCATGATGCATTGTGTTGAAGTGCTGTTCAAATATCTCCCCTTTAGGTATCCACTTGATGTAACTCGTAGGCGAATGCAGTTAGGAGCCGTTCTCCCAGACTCTGACAAGTGCCTGTAAGTGTGTCTGTCTGTTTTTAACACAGTTAATGACATGTTTTGATAATACTGGATTTTTTGAGCAACATTTTGTTTGTATTTCAACTGAATTTGCGGCCATTTTCCATAGTAACAGGATCCTTAACAAGAGGGGAGCCTGCTTCTGCTGGAGTGAGCTATTTCTGAGACTTTTTTGACCTTTTTATGGTACAGAATGTGTTCAGTAGAATAGTTTTGTATAATATTCTTTTATCTGACTTTTTTTATATTTCAAATAGTGTCACCCACACAAATTGTAGTTGGGGTTCCCAGATTTAATGCTTCCAGGTTTTTAGCTGTTTGCTTTAGTTTAGTAGGTGGGGAAGAACCATCATTAATAATACAAAAATCAGAGTACTAAATTACCTTATATCTTAAAAAAAAATCTGAATTTCAAATTGCTCCAACCAAGTTCAATGCCCAAAAAGCTTTATCTTAGTTGCTTTCAATTTTGTGGAATTATGCTTCTCTGAGCCTAGAGTGATTCAGTGTTAATTCTCATATGGCAAATTTGATCCTACCAACAGTATTCTTAGTTATCTTTCCTAAAAACACAGAAGTGTTTACTGTGAAAATCGCTGTTGTGTTCTCCTTAGCAACAACATCATTTTTTAGATTGACTATTTTTCACTCAGGTTCTTTTAAAATAGAAATAGGATAATTGTTTTGGGATGTTCCTGAGAACTAATTGTTTTGGTGTTTCAACAGCAATAATTGTTTTGGTGTTTCTGAGAACTAATTCCTTTACAGACATTAGGCTTCTTAATTAAACAGTTTGTGGCAACTGTGGAAAGATTCCTGGAAGGTAGTAGGCATAAATGTTTCTTTAGAGGAAAGAAAGATAAAGCAAGTAAGAAATATTGAAACTTTGAGGTATATGGAAGGTGTTCTCAAAAGATAATGTATGTATTATCTTGGAAATATTGAGCTTTTTACTCAAAAGTGTGGGGGGTTTCTGCCCCCCTCCTTTTTTTTTTAACCTGTGTTTTCCTACAGACTTTTTAAGAAACAAACATAGTAAGTAAAGATTTTGACTTTTGAATGTGTATATTGGCTAATGGATTTAATTTTTATTTTTCCAGTACAATGGTGCAGACGCTGAAATATGTGTATCAACAACATGGAATAAGAAGAGGATTGTACCGTGGTTTATCTCTGAATTATATTCGCTGTATTCCTTCACAGGCCGTGGCTTTTACCACATATGAACTTATGAAACAATTCTTGCACCTCAACTAAAATATTTTTCCAACTTTACTGTAAAGCTACACTATCAGTCTTCAAACTATATTTGTGAGTAAATTACTTGAAATTTTAAAAACCTCTGTGTTACTGTGGAACTGCTGTTGTCTGACAGCTTAGTTTTATTTGCCAAAACATGGTTGATTTCTTGGAGTCAAACCAAGAGATGGATCAGTATGAATAGTAGTTAGCTATAAAACTTTTCTTGCACCTGATCTTCTAAGCTTCCTTAGGTTAATATTAAGAATTACACAGTTCTACAATTATGCCCATATTTTATACGGGTTTCGAGCTGTTAGTTATTTAGCATTATCACCATTCCAAGAATTATACTCATGGTTATATTGCTTTTTAAGCTAGTAGGTAAACATCTGTTCTTTAAAAATTAAATTGAATACGCTGATTTGAATAATACATAATGATTTTCAAATCCAAATATTTGCCAGCCTTGTAGAAACCAAATTCAGTAGACCACAACTTGAGCATCTTTTAATTCTTTTTTTTTTTTATACAAGTTTTCTGTATCCTAAGAACAATGCATGTATCCTCACATGGGCACATACAAAGGTCTCTTCAACCATTTCAATAAATAATGACCATGAGATGTATTTAACATTATCAGCAGTCTTTCAATTAGGAAGTTTCTTTGCACACTCCCTAATCTACAGAATCGTTATCTATCTACACAATTAAAAACAGGGCTGGGACAATATTAGTTTTACAACAAGTTTTAGAAGAAATTCCTAAAACATGATTAGTACAGGCCTGATCTTGCAAGGTGTTTATGTACCTTTTCTGCGGTGCTGAACATTCTCCAATCAGTTCCTGAAAGCCGAGTTGATTGTATACTTTCCACTGCTGGCTCCTACGAACAGGTTTGTCCATCCCTAAAACATCATGACAAACACTACTGCATGCTGCTGCATTTACTTAATTTGGGCGTATGGATAGTAGTCAACCTCTTGGCCCAAAAAAAAAATAAAATAAAATAAAATAAAAAAGATTGTATTGAAATCTGTAGATGTGTATATGTACTTTCTCTAAAGTATGGTATGCAATAGACTATTACACTTTTCTTTTTCCTTCTACAATTTCTTTTGTAAAGGAATTGCTTTCCAGATTTGTTTGTACATGATCTGCATTGGTACTTTTGATTTTATTCACTTGATTCAGGAAACTGTAAAGCATTTGCATTAAGTGATGTAAGTTATTTATTTATTGTAAATATTTTAGCAGTGTCCTTTAAGATTTGGTAGTGGTCATGTTAACTGAATTGGTGGTTGGTAAGATCAATTTGCTTAATTCTGATAAATTGACAAACTGGACCTTCATTTATATATTCAATGATTTTTTGGCTTTTTTTCCAGTTTCTTAAAAGTATATATTTCTTTGATATTTAACAATATAGTTACAGGCAGAGAATGAGATGTACTTGAATTTATTTTATTAAAAATCTTGAATATCTTTGTGTGATTTGTATGTTTATTTGTATGGGAGCAGTGCATGCTTCTGGAATTACCTGTATGTTTCCCCATGAAGGTAAACTTGCATAAAATTGTCATTTTTAATTAAAAGAGACAACAGTTCAGCTCTTGGTCTGATCCTTAGTGTTATTTGAAGGAAAAATAATTACTATCACAATGACAATTTATCATTAAATGTAGATTAAAAGTCTACTACTTTAAAAAATAGAGCTGTGAGATGTGGTCTTTGTACTACTCTTTTAAAGTGCAAACAAAATTACTGTCTTGCCACTCCTTGAAACAATTGGGTAGGATACTGAATGTCAAAAGTAGAACTATGGATGAAACGGTACTCTACTTTGGGCATTAGTTTTTCAAACAAACTATTAACAAATTAAAAAATCACAAGTATTTATTACTTCAAAAAGACTTACGAATGAAACATTTGTGCACTTGTGTCCAGGGGCTAGTTTGGAGGAGACAAGCTCCATTCTGCGTCTTTGGGCAGCTATTTGAAACATTTTCTGAAAGGGTTAGCTCTTCTTAATCAGTTAAAACACAAAATTTATTATAAATACCTGACTTAAATAAGCAGGAGAAGGAAACATGGAGACCTAATTATCTGCACTATTTTTTTCAGCACAGTCCTATGGAAAATGTTTTTCTTCTTAAACTATTGATTTTCTTCCTCTAAATATCTTTCTTGTCTGTCTTCCATGTTTCTAGGGCACTGAATTTATCTATCTTATTTTCAACCAGTAGAAAGTAAAATAAATCAGACTCCAGCCAAAATCACAGTGTGTTAAGCTCCAGAGCTATTAATGTCTCTGAAATGCATTCTTTATTTCTTTTTTCCCTCAAACAGGAGTTTTGCAGCTCAATTGTTCTTAAAGCAGATCTTTAGTTTTCAGTCATTCTGTTTATTAACATTTGGAACAAGTTGGCACTTGTAATAAGCCTGTTATGCCTGTGTCTCAAAACAATCATAACTCCTGTGCTTGGTTGTTATCTATATTTTTATTTTGTGCAAGTAACTCTGTTCAGCCCGGGCATCTCTGCTTCAGTTTTGGTAGCTGCAGCTCACAGATACGTGACTGACGGGTGTAATTTTAGATTATACCTGGCTCACACTTTTTCTCATAGTTTAACAAACTTTAGTGATGGTGACATTAACTCCTTTCGTATTTAATATAATCCCTAATTTGGGTTCAGGAATAAATTTGCTACCTGGGCTTGCAGTATATGAGTATGTCTTACACCATCAGTTGTTGAGGAAGAGACAGTTGCTATATGTATGTTGCTATTACAATTTTCCCTGATTAAACATCTGGCATGAGAAATTAAGGCATATAAAACTAAACTGTTCAAACAGTGAAGTCTCATTTGTCACTAGAATGAGGAAAACACATTTCATTACCCTGTGATGAAAAAGACTTTGAGAGTAAGTTAATGAAATTACAGTTTGTTCTAACCAGAAATCTCTGTAGGGGCAAAATTTGAGTTCAAACCTAAATTCTGTATTTTGCAATTTTTTTTTGTTTGAAACAACAGAAAAAAAGAGTTGAGATGTTTGAAACAGCTTGAGTTGTAACTATTTTGGAAAAAAACTAAAACAGACATATTTTATAGTTTTATAACTACATTCTTGACTTCTAAAAATATTCCTCTTCTTTAATGTAAGATAAATGTACAAGAAACATAAAATAGATTACTGAAGATGAGAAATTATGAATTTTATAGAGTAAAAATATTTGTGTAGTGTTTTAAATTTAAACCAAGTAATGTGACAGCAAGTACAGATGCGCAGGCCTTCAATTACAAATAAGCTTATGATTGAGGTTCCCCAATAGAAAGACATGAATGTAGACTGCTATTTCAGGATTTTCCCAGGGAAAGGCAAAATGGCATACTGATGTATGGATCTACCTTTTAAAATTCGAGAACTGGATTTCCTGGCAGGGCTATGTAACCACGGAGCAAAACTTACTTTTTTTCATTGTGGGGTTGACGCCTGCTGCTGTGGTCTGACTCTTGGCAACATGAAAGAGGGGCAAGGCCACAAGACCATTCTTTAATGTGAGAGCGGGGATATGGATTTACTGGGGATAGATGTAGTCTGTGGGTGACTTCAATCCTTACCAGAAGTTTTTTCCACAGTAGTGGCCAGAAATAATTAAAAAAAAAAAAAAAGGTGAAGAAAGAAGAAGTGTATACCTGTGAGTTTCTTCTTTGCCTCAGGCCACCGCCGTGCACCGCCGGCTAATATCACCAAGCGTAGGGCTAGTTCTCCTCAGGGCTTTTGAACTGTCAGGCTGAGATTTGCCCGGACTTACTTGATTAGGAAGGGCACATCCTTATCCTTATTTTACAAAAAGCAAATAAAAAACCCACCTCTGTGGTTGTTGCCTCTGCGGCGCTCCAGGGAGAGGCGGCCGCGGCAGTAACGGACACCGGTGTGGGGCGGCCGTTGGGCGGCCGTTGGCCTCCCGCCCCGCCCCTCCCGCGGCGGTTGGCTGGGAGCGGCCGCGCGCCCCGTTCCACCCGCGCGCGGGAAGAGCGGCCGGCGAGCGCCCCGCCCCCGGGCCGCTCCCATTGGCTGCGCCGGCCGCCTGCCCCCGGGGCG
>JAUBNY010000489.1:1049201-1060857 GCA_032275445.1 Crypturellus soui
TGTGTGTGTATATATATGTATACTTTTTTTTTCTTTTCTCTCTCTGCTACACATGCAATGCTTCCCATGAAGTATCTTCAGAAAGGAAGGTCTCTGGAGTTCTAATTGCTGCTGTTCTGTGAAAAACATATGGTGATGCGGTTTTCTGAAAGGTGCTGTTTCAACTCTCACACACAAAAATAATCTGAAATTGTAATTAAGAAAGTAGCATTTTCATGCAGGATAGTAGTTCTTTATGTTTGGGAGAACAGGTCAGTGCACACGGATAAGTATGTTGAGCACCATAATGAAATGTGGCGAAGTTGTACTTTAAAAATTGAAGATGGGGCATACATTTTGATAATGGAATAATGTAGACTCCCTACCCCAGCTATCATCTCTGTTCAAGAGCATTAGGATTCAGAATATTAAGAGCAGAGCAACTGGGCGTAACAGCCTACGTTCAACATCTGTTGTACGGGGGTCCATTAGTGTTCAATTGCATCCTATTGTTTTTGGATTATTCAGCCTCCTTTCATTGTCATTGCTTCTGCTAAGGATTAATCAGCTGTTTACAACTAGACCAAGTTTTGGAGTCATAATGAAAACAATTGAGCTATAGTTCTAAATAAATATACAGTATTCAGTCCCTCATGAAAAAAAATACTAATTTATGAATGCTGGTAACAATTTAATTAAGTTTGAAATCAATACAGATAATAAATCACTGTGTGGCAGATTTTTTTTTTTTTTTTTTTTTTTTTTACCTTTTGTGTATCTTGTAGAATAATCATACGATGTTTCCTTCCACATTTCTGTGGGTAATAGTCTTTCCTTTTAGGAGTATAGTGAGAAAAGAATGTTTGGGTGGTTAAGTGTGAGCCTGGTGCATCTCTGTCAATGAGAAGTGGCAGCAGACATGATCTCTCTTATTGCCTTGATCTTTTAATGCTTATCTTAAGCTTATTATCACATCATCTTTTATTCTCATTACTTAATCAGGGATATTTCTAAAAATCTTTTTTTTTTTATTTTATGTAAATATACACATATACTCTGTATGTAAACATTTTCACAAATATTTTAAAATGGCCAGTTGTACGTATATGTTCTTTTCTATAACTCTTCAAGTGATTTTACATTACGTTATTAGATCTACAGCTATGTTTTTACTGTTCAGAAGTATTTCAAATAGTCTCTTCATCACACTGGATTTTCCTGGCATGTAAACATATAATCTCCTTTTTTTTTTTCTCAAGGCGCTACTCTCTGCAATATCATATGTATCTTATGCCACATTAAAATTGTGAGTTCTAAAGGATTTCTAATGCTGCTGCTCATTTCAGTATTGTATAGCTTGAAACAGTAGTATGCTCTACTATAGCATTAAACTCCTTCTCTTCTATATCTTTATAATAATTATTTTTTCTACGCAATACTATCTAACCAGAATCTTCAGATTTTGAATATAAAAATACTATAGTGCACAGAGGGGGATTTTTTTTTCTTTCCCCCCTCAGTTGCAACAGATTACCCATTGAAAGGATCTTTTGCTTAACTACGCGAGTCTTGTGGGGCCAGCCAGACACTACTCCAGATGGCAAGTTGTTAGGGTTGGACAGAATGGCTTTGGAAGACTTCTCAACAGATGAAGGCTCTAATGTTCGTTTTTTACTGGTCTTTTTTTTCTTTTTTTTTTTTTTTTCCTTTCCTCCCCACCGTGTCGTTCCCAGGGTGGGAAGGTACTGGGATGGAAGCAAAGCGCCGCCCGCCCACCTGCTACCACCTGTTTTAGCCTCCACAGCTCCTATAAAGCTGCTCCTTGTCCATAGGACGCAGTCACTGCTGGCCACTGGGAGCCAAGACGGGAGGGGATTTGCTTTCTCTTGCCATTTTATAACTTTGGATTGCAACAGTTTATCTTTTCAAAACACTTCCTCCTAGGCTGAATCAGAACTTCTTTCATTTGAAATAGCCATTTGAAATGATGTGCTTTTAATCCATTAATTTATTTTTTTTTTTGGATTAAATGGACCCTTTTTCTTCAGAAATTGACATTTTGACGACGGAAATTTCACTATTTTCTCTGAGGCTAAAGAAACAAAAAGAAGGAAAGCATCAGACATTGCAAACTGCTTATTCTTTTATTAAACATTAAAAAACAATTTTCAGACAACCGCAGAAAACAGAACTTTTTTTAACCTTTTTTTTTTTTTTTTCCTCCGCAAGATGTTATGAAATTGTTCCAATCTCATATCTCGAAAGAAACTTGAGAGGGACGCAGCTATTTGTAGAATTGCTTTCCCTACCATTCTTTACATATTTCTTTTTTAAGAAGTGATCTGTGTGTGTGCAACCCAAGCTGCATCAAATATGAAAACCTGCAAATCGAGTCATTTGGATTCAGGCTTAGAATCGGACCTGCAGTGCAGGAGTGTCGTGAAATGCGGTTCGGAGCGGATGGAGAACGCTGCCAAGAGAAGACTGGCTGCAAACGCCAGGGAGCGAAGACGGATGCAAGGACTGAACACAGCCTTTGACCGCCTGAGAAAGGTAGTGCCGCAGTGGGGTCAAGATAAGAAACTGTCCAAGTATGAGACCCTGCAGATGGCTCTAAGCTATATCATGGCTCTTACTAGAATACTTGCCGAAGCAGAAAGATACAGCACTGAGAGAGAGTGGATTCATCTTCACCGGGAACACTTTCATCCCGAGAGCTACCACCAGTATATGGGGCAAAAAGTGGCACCAGACGCGGATTCTTATGCACAGCTTTTCAGCTATCATCCTGAACACTTTCAAATAGCTAATTAGAATTTATTTTAACTTATATATAATCAGCAGGCCAGATGTGTAAATTAATAATTGGAAAGAATTAATCTGCTTGAATAAGGTAATACTGGCATTATAATAGCTCATGCTTGTTTACATCTTATCATGATTTGACAGAAAAAAAATTGCGTTGAAAACCTTAAATCAGTAGGCATTTAAGGAGGTTAAATGTATTTGTTTTGACTGACAGAAAACACAGACTCTTAATGTCGAATATTTCTGACAATTCTTTCATAGTTGATTTGACTCTTATTAAAATGCTTTTTTTTTTTTAATATGATGAGTCAGGATAATATTTTACAAATCATGGGCTGACTTGATCTGTGACATAACTACATGGAATAATACCAGTTTTGGATTTCATTCCGCATAGTTCTTTCCTTTTGTGTCACTTTTATGTGAGCTTTAAGGTTGTGTTTTGTTTTGTTTTCGTATTAATGGCTCCCATGGAATAAAATTTTATAGTGTATTGGAGTTCTAATCCTCAGAGAACCAGCTTTCTTAAACTTTGTAAGTTTGACATATGGGTTCCAGGCAAAATTGTGTAGGTTTGTTTTAATCCGATTTATGGTATCTCTTGTATGCTCAAAACAGAGCTAATCTCAAGTCATGTACAGAGCGTTGTTATTTTAGATAGCTGTGTAAGCAAGTGTGATTACGTGCTGTAAATAAGACTGCTGGAGTGAAAACACTTATGCTTTTAGGGTTTCGTAGGCTTTACTAACAATGCTTGGGGTTTTTTAATTCTCTTTTTTTTTTTTGTTATCTGGAAACTATAATAGATTTTGTAAATCATAAATAAAGTGTTTTCTGTGAAATGTTGTTACTGAATACGTGAAGTCTCTCCTCTGGGAATAGATTGTTGGTGGCTTTCCTGCACTGAATGTTATACTACTACCATTACAGTCTGCACAATGTTATGTACCTCCTCCCCTCTCCCCCCGCCTTAAAAAAAAGAAAAATCAGCAAATGTTTCTTGCTAGTCATTGAGAGTAGGAGATATGTCTTGTGTATGCTCCAAACTGAGAGAAGACGGTGTTTGACCCAGGCATGAGAAAGCATTTCTGCAAAGCAGGAGGCCAGGTCAACCGCGGCGCTACCCTGGGCTTCTGTTTGTTTCTTTTGCTCTGGGCAGAGCAGGCAGGAGCTGGCGAGGCAGCCGAGGGAGCGGGAGCAGGACAGCTGGGGAGGAAGCAGGTGTGTTTGTCCGCGGCGAAGCGGGCGTGAACGCTGGGGCTGCTGCTGTCGCTGTCGCAGGAGCGAGTGCAAGTGGCAGAACGGGAGCTGCGCTCCCCGGCAGCTGCCAGCGGCTTTCCAGCAGGGAAGACTGGCAGCTTCCCTGCTGCCTCCTGCCATGTCTCATATTCTGCTTTCTTAGGAATATCCTTAATAAGACTTATTTTCAGTAGTTAAGCAGGCTTCAGTGAAAAAGCAAAAGCCTCAGTAGGATGTAAGCTCTGGTTTGGGGGAGAGGGGCTCTGCTGCCAGAGAAGTTATGTACAAAACCCAAACATTATTATCCATCTTGTCTCAAAAGCCGTCTTGACGTTTTGCCCTCAGTCAGTGTCCTGCAGACTAGTGCATTTCCTAAGTCAGGAATGGGGATATTCCTGGGACGAAAGCTACTGGGACAGGCACTCAGGTTGAGGTTAAACTCATATTTTAGAGGCACAGAAAGTCATGGTATCGTGTGAGCAACTTGCTTCTTTAAGCAATGGTATTCTGTCACCTTTTTAATGTTGCTGTCTCTCTAAATGGACTTCCTATGATTTTACTTTATTGGCATATGGGGAGTCCTCTGTCTCTGTGTGTGTGTGGATAAAATCTTGGAAGATGGAAGCACTCCCTGATTTCTTTACAGAAGCTTTCATAGAACAGAATTAGCTTTTGTCCATCGCATGGTAAAGTTAGGGCTTTTTGCTAAATGTAAAATTAAGTGCGTGTGATATATGCACCGAATGAGTAAATGATAGTAAATTCACATAACGAGTGAAAAACCTATGGTTATATTACCAAGAATTACCAAGAATTTAAAGTGAAGGCTTAGGGCGGGCTTTAGTGCAGTAGACAGGTTAACACATTGTGGAATAGCCCTGCTCTGCGAAAATATGGTAAGATGAAATGCCCCTCCATCCCCTTGGACTGGCTGAGCTAGTGGGAGTTAAATGTTTCGCTGCTCTGGTTGACCATGGTGGAATCAATCTACGGATAGCAATTAGCAGGGCAGCGTCAGTATTGGGCATCACGGTCTAGGTCTCTTTCTTGGGGAGAGGCAAGGGCTGTGGGCAGTATGAGATTTTCTGTCAAAGCTTTTTTGAGCTCACTTTTTTGGCGATGGGAGGAAGTTTAAACATTAACAATATTTTCTGAAGGCAATGTGAAGATCAAATATTCCCTACACAGGTTTGGACTTTCAGATTGGACTTTGCAAGTTCAATGACTGTTTAGGAAACAATTGGTTTCTTTGCTTGTTTCTCCTTTACAAATATTTCAGTGATGTTTTGTGAAATGTAGACTCAAGTACTTAACTCAAGTGTGGCTGTCACTCTTGAATATTTGTTCCCCATGGACTGTTGAATGCTTTTTAGATAATAGCAGTGACCCTGGTTCTGTACTGGATGGGACAGTATGGGCTCTTGAAACCACTTCCCATCAAGTAACTTTTGCTTCTGGTAGGGCTGCAAATTAAGTAAAAGCCTAAAAGCTGCGCTCGTTATTTCATTAGGGACTGAGTTTTGATCGCTCCAAGATCTATTTTTTTCTCAGTGATGCAGTGCAAAGCTGAGGTCCTTCTGTCTTTAATATCAGGACAGAGTAATTCTACAACCATATTAATGTGAAAATATTGAGGATGAGAAATGCTTGTTTCATGGAATATTTATTGTGCGTATGCTTCACTGTTGAAATTCAGTATGAAATTCTAATGAGCTTTGTGGAAAATCTACCTTTATTTTTCTAATAGGTTCAAACTACATTCCTAGGTTTCTTCTTGAAGCAGCTATAGTTACTGTTTTTCTGTAGTTCTTTGAACCATGTTTCTCAAGGCAATCAGAATTATTTAGGAACAAAAACAAGGCATCACTTTGTGATTGTCGATGTCTGAGAAAAGGAATTAGGATGGCACAGTTCTAAAATAGGTGGGAAGAAGGAAAAGCCACTGTTGTCTAATAATTGAGATAATCAGAGGCTGTGTATTAGCATGTCTTATAACCTGAATTCATTCCTGTTTTTTAAGGCTTCTGTTTTTTTCTTCTTGGAATTTGTGAAGTGTTAGGGCAAAGTCTGTTTCATGTACATGTACAGGGCGAAGCACAGTTCTTGCCTGGGATTCCTAAATGCTGATGTTATATAAAGCATGCAAAGTAAAAATGTTCCTAGCCTTACTTGTAGTCTTTTAAAGTCAATTACACTGCAACTTCATTGCATGGGTATGGGTGAGTGTTGTTAGGTTTTTGAATATTTAGACAAGTTTTCTATACTTTATTAAGAAGAATTACCCTGGTAAAATCTGTGTGGAAGTGAACAGCCGTGGTATGATTGTACAAATTTAAAAACATGATTTTAAACCAAATCTCTCAATTTGCAAAACATGCTTCTGCCTTAAGATAATGAGTACCTGTACACATAAGTTTCCAGCTTCTATATGAATACAGTTTTCTGTAATTCAGTAGTGGAATTTATCTAGATTTTTAATACCCAACAATAATGTACTCTTTTAAACAACTATAGCTGTTCTTTATGACATGTTAGCAACATTAATTTTCTCTGATATCACTGTAAAAGACTCAGGGAAAAATGCAGTGAGAATAAAGAAACATTTATTCATTGAAGAAACAGTCCAATGTTTCCTCTACAGAGATTTGTAGTAACATTGATTTCAGCCACTGCTTGGACACTTTAAAAAAATGCTTTATGTTCTGTAACTTCTGCTAAACTTCACGAAAACAGTGCTTAAAAACCCCATGTATAATATTTAAATAAAAAGCAAAATCCATGTTTAATATTTAAACATATTTTCTACCAAAGAATACTTCTTAATACTGTGTGTAGCTCAGTAGTGTGTAGTTCTGTTTTAATTTTTACAGAAATTAGCATGCAGAAATTAGCATAATATATCTTAACCTTTACAGAAATTGCTTAAAATGCCTTCTTATATAAGCTGCAAAGAGTAAGGGGGATGTATCTGAATGGCTTCTTGCTCTCTGGGATGCAGAATCAGTTATTTCACAATTCCAAAGTGATGGCTTCAGTATTGTTTTCCATTTCTTCACAAAACTATATGTCAGATAGCTGCTAAAGGCATCTTTGTGTTATGCAGTAAAAGGTTCTTTATTGCTATAGTAGATTTGAAGTCTAAAGGCATTAATAAAGGAACTTGATGCTGCCCAGCAGAAGGGATAAATCATACCAGAGCTGCTCATGCAATAGCTGAGGTAACATAGCTTTAAGAATGTTGTCTTTCACCTAGCAGTCACAGAAGTGCATTTTAAAAAATCAAGGCATGTAGGAGTCGAGAAACACGGTAAATTGGGCAAGCAAAACCAGTACCAGCAAGTGTCATGGGGACACATAATTCCCCCCGCCCCATTCTCCTCTACATAAGGACTACGACACTCAACTTCCTTCAAGTGTTACTTTTACATCTGCTACTCTTTAAAAAAAAAAAATTACTCTGTAGTCTAATGATGGCCCCTCTTACAAGGAATATGCTGAATCATTTAACTGAAACACTTAAGGGGAAGAACAAAATACAGTGTGGTTTGTGGATTCAATTGGCCCTCATTCAATTTTCACTTGTCCGGAATTGGATATGCAGGTGAGGGTTGAAAAAATAAATCACCAGCAACCGGCGTCCAGTGCCCTTCTGTGCAGGGAAAGGTCCAAGTGCTCTGATACCGATCCAGGAAAGGGATGTGCCAGAGCACTTGTGTGAACTCCACAAGCAGAGGGGTGGTAGATCCTGTGCGAAATTCGGAGTTGCAGTGCAGTTCAGCTGCTCTCCGCATGCAGCACTACGTGCCCAGATAGGCCTTGGGGATTGATTCTCCAAGATGCTGAGAACTTGGCACATGCATTGCAAATGGGTACACTGCTCTAAGGAATCCGTGACTCCCTTGTGGTACCCTGAGGAAACCTGTTCTTTCAGGCTCGGATGGAGCCACTGAGGTGGTCAGAAAAAGAGTACATGCTTCAAAACTAGAGGAAAAATGTCATTAAGAATTGTCCCCAGTTAATATATTGAATGAATTTGCTTTAAAAAAATCCCAATTGGATTTCACAGGAGCACTAGTAGCATGGCATGTATGTTTCTGACTTGACAGTATTTTAGGGCTTTCTTCTATGTGAGCTAAGATTTGATTCTGTTTACTTAATCAGTTGTCAAAGCCAAGTGCTGAGGAAACCGCAGGTTTTGCCACGCACTTCCACAATTGTTTGAAGACATGTCAAGGACACACTCCTGTACGCAACTCGGAAGCATTTATTTAGCTTAGGTGAGATGGAGGGAAAATACATCACTGAACAATCATGTGCTCGTTTTCTTGTTTGGTTGGGGTTCATATTCCTTTCATATGCATATGCCCTTAAGTTACTTTAAAACTGACATTAATGGTTTTCCTCCCATTGAGAAGGACTTTGGATCAAAAAAATAAAAAATACTGACTTTAATCAAAAAAATTACAAAACAGAATTTTAAGGCTCAGAATGAACATCATTAAATTGAAAATAGTAAGGCAATTAACTGTGAATCACTTCTCCAATATTTAACAATTAAAATATTTCCTTATGTCTTAGTAATCATTTTATACAGAATCATTTTCCAGAAACTAATGTATTTAAGCCTCGTAGCGTTAAGAACTGGGTGGTATCAATGCAAGTTGCTATATGGTGCCGCTGAGGTCTGGGCCTGCATCAGGCTGGGCCAAACATAAAGCAAAGGTGTTAACACTTTTGCCCTCTAGAATTGCAAAACAAAAGTTGTCATTTTTGCTATTTCTAAAAATAAACTGTGTCTCTGTTCTATCACGTGCAAAATTATGATGAGGAGGCCACAGGAAACTTCTGGATCGGAAAGCATCCAGTTAGCCTCTTCTCCACAAAGTCTTATTTGTGATAAGAGCGCGTAAGTGCTATTAATTAATGGCATCCATTTACGTCCATTCAGGCAAGCTTCCTTTGTATATTCGTTTTATAGGCTCAGTGTATGTAGAGCAGAAATGTTCTGTAGCAGTTAACAAGAATCAAAATTAATAATTATAGTTCATTTGGGATCAGATTCTGATTTTGTCTGTATCAGAGGTACTCCAAGTAACTGCACTTCTGCATTGTATAGGGAGCTGTAACAGGCAAACTTCCCATCCTTTTACTAGTAAATACACTGAAGAGACACCTTCAGCTGCCAAATCTTGGTGACCCACTGTCCCCAGCCTAGCCTCATCTTAAATGACTAAGGATTCTTATACAATATTTCAGGAAAAGTCTTTCACCAGTGGCTTCTTTTTTTTTCTTCCCCATTTCCAAAGAATTAGCTATATATATATTTAAGATGTTGTACCACTTAACCGTCAGCTTGTCTAGTGATGTTTATAATGATGTAAATCTGGAGACATTCCCCTGAAATCACTGGAAGAGGACCAAGTGATGCAGTTTGCTTGTTTCCTTGATGCACTTTGTATTGGAATTTGTACTGAGTTCCTTGGGCATGCTGTCTGATGCTGTAAAATGTGAGAACCACTACTGCTGTCAGCAATACTGATGAGTCCAGTACTAGTAACCAGATATTTGCCGATAGTAAACATATTGCTATTCCTGTCTTCTCAGCTATGGGAAGAACTTGGACAACATGATTACTTTCAGAGCCACTAGCGCATAGTAAAGCACGAGCTAACCGAATCCAGACAAGTTTGTGCTTCCTTGGTTTCTTTAGTGTGCTCGCCTCCAAAGGATATTTTGACAGGCAGTGGAAGGTGGAATAGTTTGGGGAGTACAGCCTGATTCAGTGAGAGGAACCTGAGGAGCTCATCTGGTGTAATCCCCAAAGCAGTCGGGCTAGAGGGCTACAGCAGCGGTCTAAGCAGCAAAATAGCTTGACTAAGCCTAGGTGTGAAGCCCGATGACTTATACACAGCTTTGAATACTTAGGATCAAAATCTGCACTTCTTTTCTGATAACTTCAATTATATTTTTAACTTTGAAAAAGTCCAAATAGCATCTAAAAGCGAAGTATCTGGTAATGTGTTTCTTTTATCTCTGTGATTCTGATCAGGACTTTGTTGTATTCTCTAACCATGTTTGAAGCAATAAAAAAAATCTGCTTGGAAACGAATTAAAAATAAAAGTGACAGCAAGAATTTAAAGATAAAGGAAATTACATATTCACAGATTCTAAGTGCTGGGAATTATTCATACAGCTGCATAAATGGTAAATATATTCAAACAACTATGAAGTGCCCTCTGTTACACCCTCATTAAATGGTCTTATTTACTGCTGTTATTAGTTACAATAGGATTTTTAGCTCTCTGCATGTAACTATCTTAAATTAATATTTTTTTTTCTGTTTTAATAGTGAAGAAAGATTTGCGATAATTTTGTAATCATTTCATAATGAAATTATTTATTCCACCAGATCATAATTTCACTTAGTTCAAAAATGAGCTAGATGCACTTTTTCTTTTAGACATGTTAAAAATTAGGAGAGGTAATTGCTCTTTAAAAATCATGAAGCTACAAATTTGATATCCTTTGTACTTAAAGGCAGAGGATCGTTATCACTATATAAGGAGGACATAAGGAAAGCACTAAATAAAGAAAAATAAGGAGCACATTTGGAAAATAATAACTTCAGCTATGGGCTCTGCAGAATGTGCTTCAGACAACAGGAAGTTTCCTTTCCTGCATTAGAGTCCTATGCACATGCCCTGTGCCTTGCATTATGAATCAATACACCATGAATACACGGTTCATGGAGTACACACACACAAAAATATAAATATATAGGGTATACAGCTGTACCTACGAGAAATGGTATACTTATCTAATGTTGAATTCAACAAATCTAAGGTTAGCTGGCGTAGTCATATATAAAAATGAATTCCATCTTTTCCCTTTTACTTGTGGTTTATGAATAGCAGGCTTGTTTTTAGAATTACATTCAAAGTCATGTTGTTTTCCCTTATTTCTGATTATTACTATTTAAGGTTAACGTTTTCACTGGCAGCATTCCAGCTAAACATCGCCAATCCTTAACATGGCTTGCTACAGGTACAGTAGTTTAAATTCAAGAGTAAAAGTGGTACTGGCTTTTAAGTGCTGAAAACTATATCTGTTTACTATGTAATTCTTAGCAAACTACACAGTACTGAATTTATTGCACAACACTCTGTACCACAGTCACCCTTTAGTAAAATACTATGCAAAAGTCTTGTATGTTACATGCAACAGTTGCAGCAGCATTGCACTTATTACAAACAAGTTGCTTGTAAACCTTGAGTATCTTGATTTGTACCTCTTTTATGTTTTTCACAGTTCTAGTATATCTGCAGGTATCACCGGAACGACTCTTTTTCAAAGTTCTTCACTTTCCACTACATTTCGAGATGGGGGGGAGAACAGCATTGGGCTTTCGGTAGCGGGGAAGGCAGAAAAAATGTCAAGTCCTTGACCGCTAAGGTTTGCGTACCGGCTGCCGCCAGCTCGGAGCTTTATCGGCTGCGGAATTTGACGGTGCCACTGAGCTGAAGCAAGAGAAACAGAAACTGATGAAGTTAGCAGTGAAATGGCAAAAATCAATACCCACAGCCTTCAAAAGTGGCTTCCAGTGTCTGGAGAAAACCAAATGTTGTTGCT
>JAUBNY010000489.1:1073143-1086250 GCA_032275445.1 Crypturellus soui
CTATTAACCAGAGCAAAGGCAGGAAATACTCTTGAAAATGCTCTGTAAATAGCTCTAGACCATTATCCTGCAGGTATTAGTAGCACCTTGGAGGTGGACAGGGCAGGATCATAGTATCCGAATAGTGTAGCTTGTTCAGGGTGTGGTTTGACAACACAGCTGAGGCTGTAGTTGGCAGCTCGTGCTGATTAGGGTGTGCATGCAGGACGGCCTGAGAGAACAAACACGCGGACGGCTAAAGAGGCAGAAGCTTGGCAGCGTGAGGAAGCAACCAGTATGGGAAAGAAATCCTGGCACAGAATATGCAGGATAAGTCTCTTGAAAAGACTCGTTGAATAGGTGTGGCTTCAGCAATACGTCATGTATCTGCATCAAACACATCGTTTTGTCTCTGTTATAGTTCCATCGCCATCACTTTTGACCACCTAAAGGCAGGGCGCCTCGTGGCAGGGCTATTACCTGCATCAATTTACATCTTACATTTCCATGATACCTGCCTTTGCTAAGAGATAGTTTGTCTCTGACTTCAGCAGAATTCAGATCTCACTGAAAATAGATGCTGAAATTGAGTAGAGGGTTGTAACATCAAGATAATCTGATACTGACATGGTAACCCATAGAAATTACCACAACTAGAAAAGGTGGAGAAACTTTATTCGACTATCCCATATACTATTTAAAAAATAATTGTGATTGTCACTGCCAACTTCAGACAAATTTCACAATTTAATTCCAGTTTTGCAATTTATACTAGACTGTGTTTTTGGCAGTTATTCTAAACCCAGTTAACAGTTTATCTGGAACTGGTGTATATTGCATCCCAGTTTCTGTTTCCAAGCTTTCCCTTGAAACATTCCTTGGCTTTAAAATCTAATCCAGTGAACTCTGGCTGGAGCCTTTGGTCTGATTTGAGGTTTCGCCCTCTCCTTCGTCTCGAGACACACAAATACTATGCTATCCACATGTAAATACAAACCTAAAAGAGCCTAACAAGTCAACTGCAGTACACAGCTAGGCGGTATTTGAAATATAATTCAGCTCAAACTGATAGTTTTAGAGGAAGACAGAAGAGAAAGCAAATGAAATACTGCTCCAAATGCCAGCTGGACTTACCAGCTGGGACAAGCAGCTCAGGAGTATTTGTAAAAGCACGAGAAGCTCCAGTTTCCTTTCCTAGGTGCTGAGTTCTATGCTGCCCAGTCCCTACCAGAGGAAAACCTGCCTGCACTTGGGATAGATAGAACTCTTGGGATAGATAGATTGTTGGTTAGATAGAGCTCTAGGGAGCACAAGTGAGTGTTCAAGCATTCAGTGCCAAGAGTTTTGAGAGTTTATACCTCTTAATACCAAGACCTGTCTTTTACAAGTCCTTAAATCTGTTTTCATTTCTATTACAGAACAAACAAATTTCCGTGAGGACTCCTTGGGGTCTCATTCTCGTTGTCCACGTTCCCTGCTCTTTTGGACGTGATGTGAAGCTTGTTTTTCAGAAAACTTTGTGCAGGGTGACTGAGTTAAGGTTAATTCTTGTGCTCTGGGGAATGGATTCTCCATGTTTATTGGGAGCTTTCTGAGGCTGACTGTTCCATATGGTAACTGCGAGGAGATGATTCTGTTATATCAGCGCTGAGGAGTTAGCCATGATGTGGCAAGTGTGATGAGTTGTGTGCAGAATATGGCTTTACAGGCCATGGCTTTAATAATCCAAAAGCTTCTGGACAAACTCTGCATCTGTTCTGCTTTGAAATTTCCTGTAAAATATTCACTACTGAAAGTGGAGAATATTCCTTTGGGCACTATGAATAATTTCACTGTTTTCTAAGCAGCTGGAGCTTTATTCTTGGTTCTAAAAATAAGGCAGGAACCACACTACTATCTACGTCTTACACAAGACACAACCAGAGAGAGGTGCCACATGGTTTTCCATTAAACATTTGTTTAATATTCCTATCTGCTGATGAAACTTCACTTGCATAAATAACAGGTATTTTGTGTTGCTCTGGTAAAAGAGACAGCTTGTTACTACATGTACATGGGCAATTTTGCAGCTAGAATCTTAGCACAGTCATATTTTTATTTCTGTCAGCGCTGCAGACCGTCATTGCTGCAGAACAGGCTAATCTGTTCTGTCTCATGCAACATCAGCAGAATTACCAACTTCATTCTCATTCTAGGTTTCATCATTTTTAGTGATGAATGATTTATGGGGTGAACAAAGAGAAATACATCTGGATTATTAGATATTGTGCTCCATGCACAATACTGACCCATAACCAAATCTCCGCTTTTCATGTGGAAGTCAGTGACAGCTGATAAATAGAGTACCAGGATGCAAATCACTCATGTTCTTTGCTGCATTTTATATAGTAATCTAGAACAGTTCCAGTACTTTAAGACACAGACTTGTCATCTGCAGCGTTCATTCTAGATGATTCCTACGTATTCATTCCACAGATATTATAAAGGAGATCAAATGCTACTTTTGAAATACTGGGATACAAAAGAATTCTCTCAATAAGAGAAAAAGAAATGCTATAGGATACATTTTATGAGACGGGATTTTTAAAATAGCTTGGAGAAAATATAAGGAAGTCACCCTTTTCATATTCTTACTGGATTCTGTACTTCTCCATTATACTGTGATAACTTAAATGCAGGATAGTTGTGTTAGTATTTATGAGAAAGTGAATAAGCAGCTTTTTGCTGACTTTATAATAACCAATTTAATGTAGAAAAGCTCTATATACGATGAAAATGTGTTGTTTTTAACTTTGTGTTAACCGTAAGTAGAAAAAAGATATTTTGGCAAATACATTTTGGTATCTTCTAATCTCTTTAAATAATCCCTGTTTCACTGAGGAAAAAAACTTGGACTTGAATTTGCTAGAGTCAGCTAAAGCAGTGACCTTCCCAAATGTGGAAGGATAAAAGCCTTACTGATTCACTATGGGAACTGAGGGGAAAATGACAGAAGTTTTATTGAGCAATCCTAAAATTGTTTTCTAATTACATACCATTCACTTCCTAATAATACTAATGCTTAGAGAAGTTTTGAGCTGCTCCTGAGTTTGGGGGACTTGGAAATCAAGATTTTGGTTTGCTCTCATACAGATTAGTAAGTAAGTATATAAATAACTTTTGCTGTCAGCAGATAACTTTGACAGTAGTAGTGACCGTTGTTTCTAAAGGGGTTATCATGCAGCTAACTCAAAACACTGATTGGTATTTCACAGTGGCTGTCTGAATAATTTGTCTTACTATCCTAGCAAGCACAAATCGTAACGCTTGTGATTCATCTGCAAAACATACCACTTGCCAGTTGTTTTACTCAAAGTGGCTTGGCAGAGTGATCTGTCAGAAGGAAAGGTCAACAGCAGAATTAAAAAAAACAGGGATTACTCTGCAGTTGTCCGCAGAGGATAATTCTCTCCATGGATTCCACAGCTTTTTGCTTATCCTTGCATGTTCTCGGTCGGAAGGGCTAATAGACATTGTGAAAAGTTCCCTTGTTCAGGACATATCAGGGCAAACTGCTATTTGTTGTGTTAAGCCTGAGCTGCAGGGACAAGTGTAGACGGCTGCACGGCAAGGTGAGGGCAGAACAGTTGCCTGCAGATAGAACAGCTAGCGCAATGTCCTTAGGACATCCTGCTCTCAGCTAGGGGCAGTCAGACCTGTCTCACAGTGATTTCAAACTCAGAAAACTTTCATTTTTTTTATTCTTTCATTTTTACATTTTAATTTAATTGAATGTCACTGCCTGGGCTTGGTGGATTTCTCAATTCCAATTAAGATTGAATTGCTTCCTTGAGCTTTGTAAAAGGCTTGTTATTTTGCTAATAATGCCAGCCCCAATGTTTAGTGTCTGTAACAACTGTCAAAAATTTTATTTGCTAAGTTCCTAACAAGTTCCTGTCAATTCAAATATATCAGGAGATTTGGAAGAGTATGTTTAATGCCAAAAAATGAAAACAGCATTTTAGCTCAACTATATTTAAAACAGAAACCTTTTCTGTACACTGATTACTTTGCTCCTTATTTTGTCTTAGAAATATTGCATATGTGAGTGTGGAGATGTGCAATGACTTGAGAAAATTGCAAAGTAAAAAAAAAAAAAAATTCAAACAGAGGCTTCTGTGAGAGGGGCAAAAAGAGTTTTACATCGCTACCATTCTCTAACAAAGACTATCAGAAACTGCAAAGGTAAAAACCTCTCCAACTCCATCCCCTCATACTTCCTATTTCAAGCTCCTGTTTGCCTTTCCAAAAGAGCACTAAACACAAAAGGTTACTCTGCAGAGTAGTGCAGCAGCTCGACCACACAGCCATGCAGCTGTCTGTCGTTGGGCAAGGCATAAGACGTGTCTTGTTCACGAGTGAAATTTCTTTTAATAACACTTTCTTACCTGCTGGCTTTGGTTATCATCCTCTCTGAAATGCAGTCTTCTTTCCAGGTCCTTTAGAACTGCAGCTTTGTTGTCCCGAATGGAATCATCTGTTGATAACGTCAGAGGCTTCAGATTTTTTTTGGTTAATCCCTGTGTTGAGCTATTAAAAGAAAATTCTGTTACTAGCATGCAGCAACCAGTGTATTTTTTGTCACCTGAGTGATATGATCTGTTAAGCTTCAGCATTCTGGAGGAGCCTATTATTTACTTATGCAGAAGAGGCTAGAGCATAATATAGGATCCGATTTTTGGTGCTATTTTAATGGCGATTTTAATGGAGATTTTCCAGGAGACTTTAAATATAGAAGCTATTGCAACCAGAAAGATACCTTTTCATTGTTTTTTTCTTAGAGATATCTAGCCTAAGAAATAACTTATGAAGTATCTTTTGAAACTTTACTTATTTTTTATATCAAATAAGAATGTTTTTATCTCATATAGAAAAAAAGGCTCGGAGTGACTTATCCTGCTTGCTCATGAAATCTCTTCTCCCACTAAGGCAGTCCCGGGAATCTCTGCCTGTGCTCCAAAATCCTTGTCTATATTTCTTTTTAAACTCTTGTTTCTCTATCTTGATTTTTATATAGCCCTTGAGGTGCCTTGTTGCAGAAGCTACTGGCTCTTTCTTCCTTGATTGAATATAAAGGTAGATGAAACAAGAATACCTTGTATTTCTATTTTCATAAATGTCTTGCATATCAGCAAACTCCTCAGCGAACCCTTGAGCAGAAATGCATCGTATTTGGCTTCCTAAGTGTTTCTTGCCCCTACTTTGACGTGTGCAGTTTATGCTACTTACGTAACTGGGGAGCTTCTGGGCAGCCCCATTGCGTTGGTTGACGGCACAGTGGGAAGGGAAGGGAGAACAGCGCTAAGAAACGCTACTGGATTTTGCACCCGGCTGGTTGGGGACACAGGAGCAGGAGTCACACTTTGGGGCTGAAACTGTTTCCCACTTGGTGTGGGAGCCGTTAACGGAGGCACCACGGATTCCTTAGGACTCGGCAGAGGCTGCTCGCTTTTGCTTGTAAACCCTCCTGAAGCCCTCGACTGGGCAGCCGGAGAAGTCCCTAGGACGTTCTCCTTGTTACTTGATCTTAGGGTTCCCTGGGGCACGTTGCTGAATGAGGTCGCTGAGGAGCTGGACGACGAACCGGTGGGTGATGAGGTCTGTGCTGGCAGGAACTGCTTGGGCCGGGTGTAGTTGAACGATTGCGAAGGAGAGGCTTTGCCTTGTTTGAACACGGCTGGGCCGGGCTGCTGGTTGAGGGAAGTGGCAGAATTCAGTAAAGCTGAGCTGAATGACAGCTCTCTAGTAGAAATCTGATGCAGCTGCTGTTCAAACAAGACCTGGTTGTGGAGCTGCTTTAACTGCGTCTGATCGCTGCATTTGAAATAAAGATGAGCAAAATTGGTCATAAGCCATGGTAACCCCCAAACATACTGTCTGATTACATTTCCATATGTAATGATCCAAATGTGATTTGCTCAAGGCCTGTGACATAGAGATAGGGGAAGCGGTAGGGAAAGCTGCTACATGAAATGGTCTGTGACATTATGGGAAGAGCATAATGTTAGCTGGCTACCAAACAAAACTTCCTTTCTCTCCCTTTCCTTGCCAATATCACAATAAAAGCTTTATGGTAGAAAATAATTTGATTAAAGAAGATTCTTTCATTTTTGCAGTGAAATATAAATCTTGAAGGCATTTTGAGGGATAACATTGTCAAATTCTGCTCTCTGTCACTGTAGTGAACTCTCCCCTTGTCTAAATAAGAGGACTTGGCCTGTAGGAATGGAAGTGAGCATTTGCAATGCAGATTGCAGTCATTCATCTCCAGTTAAAGTAGATTCTGAAACCAGTGATTTTTGCTAATAAAGCTGTGTAATGATCTCCCACCAGAGAAAACAGTTTAGGTGATGTTGATGTTCAGTGGCAGGCAAGAGAGCCCATCATTCATTTCAAGCCATATTCATTTGCTAGATGCTATTTACTGCCCTCAGGGACAGTATTTAGGTTCTCAGGGTTTATTGCAGTTAAGGAAATTATTTTGCCATGTCAGGTGGTTTATTTTGTTATTGTGTGGAAAGAAAGCATATGGAGAATAGGTTAACTCTTCCCCATTCCGAAAACATAAAGAACGTGAAGGATATGAAAAATGATCATGTAATAAACTGTTCAATATTCAGTAAATAGTGTTAAAAAGTGAGGAATGTAAAAGTACATTAAACGTGGTAGAAAAGTAGAGATCAGCCAAAACTGATATTGCCAAACCAAATCCATGAAGTCAACAGAACTCCTTTTTAGATTAAAGAATTATTGTTTCTATGGTTTGTGGCAGAAAAATCACATTAGAGGTAGATTAAAATAGCAATTTCAGGCTTTCAAAGACTGGAAAATTGCAGAACTGAAATTATTCAATCCCCATCTTTTTTGTCTGCATAATAGTGCACTAACTTATTACATTTATTTTTTTTTCTGAGAGAGAAATCCTGCCTTTTGCAAGTGGTGGGCAAATAAATAGGGTTTCTGCTTACTCCTTAAACATCCTATAGTGCAGAAGGATATAAGGCTTTGAATATGAGGCTAACAAATAAAAATTACTACTCCAAGTTCTGCCTCTGCTGCATGATGGATGAGTGTGTTTCCTCCCTTGTAAAGTTAGTAACATGAAATCACATCTTTGCTTAAGAATACCAACAAATTGCTTTATAAAATCCTTCCTTGGCCTTCAGTTAAAGCTTCTGCCTGTTTCAGAAATGAAATGAAGGCCTCCATATGCTCTCTGGGCAGGTTCTGAACATGCTGAAAGGTTGTTTCTTCTGTGTGTTCCAGAAATGGCCCTCTAAAAAAATTACATCCTCCTTAAAGTTTTCCCTCAGACTCACAGTGCACTAATTCTGCAGGTGCTTAATAGTGCAAATGGTTTCACTTCATCCTAAATCTCCCAAGTATTTCTCTGTTTAAGAGGAGATTAATTTTGTGGGATATCAAGTCATGAGGTATAGCTCTGTGGACCTACATTTGCTTCCTGTAGTATATATAGGAAGTAAATATACTAGACTAAATATACCTGCTTTTGTCAAAATTACATACTCAGAATTGAGAGACACATTTGAAAAACCTGCTTGTGGTTTCTTCTGCACACTAGCAGTATTTTTCATCTTTTATTTACAGCAGAAACCACTGTAGAATTAAAAAGGTATTTAAGAGCAGAAAATATTTTTCCTTTTGAATTTGGAAAACACTTTTCCTAGGAGGGATATATAGAAAAAAATCTAGCTTCTAAGACTGCAGTTTAGTTACACGAGCACCGTGTGATACAGATTATCTTTTTTCTTTCTTTACGGTGCCTGAATTTTTTGCGACTAGGGTAATAGTGTGCTCATCTATGCATAGGTCAGGTACATGTAATAACAAGAGACATTGAGTAAAAAACAGTGATACTACTGGAACTCAGAATCCCTTTTACTTACAGCTTTGGTTTAGCCAGCACTGGTGGGGGTTCCTTGGAGGGTGATGTTGGCTCTGGTATTTTTGTTGCCTGTCCATTCAGCCTCTCGGGGAAATAGCTGGGTCTGACTTGGTTTGCAGCCCCAGGTCCATCCTCTGATGAGGATTCACTTTTATCATCTTCGGGCAGCTTGAAGTGTACACGGAGCCCTATCTTGGAACTGGAGCGGGGTTCGTTGTGGTTCACCAGGACTCCCTCGAGTTTAGGCTTCGGGGGCTGGTTGCCCGCGGGGTTGGGTGCAGTAGGTGCCGGAGGCTGCTGTTCGCTAGCAATTAAGCTGATGGAGCTCATGGTGTGAAGAGCAGCAACATCAGCGTTGTTTCTGTCTTCAGATGCTAAAATTGCACATTTTAAACTTCTGGTTACACATAAATGACACGTATAAGATAAAATCACGAAAGCTGCAATTTGCAAAACTTGTTCTTGTGTCCTGTGTGGCTGTTGGAATGAGTTATTTGACCTCATTTACCTAACAAGCAATTTCTCGAACAAAGGGCTATTGTGAGGGAATAAAAAGAGCCATAACCAGTTTGGAAGATCCAGCCAGGTTGCCTGAATTCCTCCAGCCTGTTCAGATTAGAAACTTTCCTCGCGGAGGAGTTGCAGGTTTTTCAGTTGTACGGAGCTCTGCTGGACCTCAAGCTAAAACTCCCCAGTGCTAGTGCTCAAATCATGCGGTCAGCAGCAGTTTCTGGTGAGGAAGGGCTGCTCTGGATGCGCTCCATGATGATGCCTGCTCCTTCACTAGTGTCAGTCGTGGCTTTCTAACTGGGGAAGGGCACTTGGAAAAGGAGGACTAAAAACATCCCTTACCTTTGACAGATAGATGAGCTGTGCTAGACACTGTGCCATATTTATTGCTCGCAGTACATGTAAAAGTGCCAGAATCTTCTGAGAAAACTTCCGCGATTACCAGAGTACAAATTTCCTCTGCAAAACATCAGAGCAGTGACATTACTTCAAGTGAACGTGTATGGAACAGGCACACAAAGACTGGACTACCCTGAGGGGACTGTTTCCCGAAGGGTCTCCACCTTGCTCGGTTTGCTCCTCGCTTCCTCCGTGTTAGCAGTCGCGGCAGCTTTGTGTGCCGCAGCTGCTGCCGCATTGTGCGCAGCAGCTGGCACCCTCTTGTGCCGCGACACGCGCGAGCGGAGCGAGGAAGAACAGGTGGCGGCAGGACTCGCAAAGCCTGAGAAAATGCCCTCCGATGCACGTGAACGCAGCCTTTCTCCCTGGAGAGCTTAATTAACGCAGCAGAAACTGGGAGGAGGAGAGTGGGCTCTGGCCTCCCAGCTCACTAGAACGTGGGCTTTCTACATCTCTTTGCACAGGGAGAGATTAGTTTTAATTAGTCAGGGCCAATTGAAGCCGAGACACCCTGTAAGGTGAAGAGATGTAAAATGCATGTAATGGGGTCAGCGTTTTTCAAAAATGCCAGACCACGTTTGCAGTTAGGGGCTAATTGTCCCTACAGAAAGCTGTCTCTTCCCTTCCCTTCTTTGCGAAGATGCGCATAGCACCCAAAATGTGCGTGCAAAATAGTGCTAGGAAAAATGACATTCTGTCTTGAAAAATCAAGGTAGGATTGGGATATCCCTGTCTGGGCAGTACCTGCCATGTCCAGGCAGCACCTACCAGCTGATGACTACCTGTGGTGGTGATGTTTTGTTTGCTCGGGCAGCTGGGGAGGAAGGAATATTTCAGTATATATAAATGTGGGCTGATGATGCTTCTTCAGTAGTCAGTGCCTACTTTGCTACTATTTTGCAAGAATCTTTCCTAAAGAAACATGGGATTAATATTTTATCCATATTTAAGTAGAAGACTAAAGCACTTTTTTTTTTTTTAAATTTCATGTCATCACTGAGGAGAAGTGGCAACACAGAGATGACTTGCTAGCAGATATAGGAAGATAATAGCACTAGGATTATAGAACTGGTTTAAGGCGTTATAGTATCTAGTTTATAGTACTTGGATTTGCCAACCACTGCGTATGTGGAAATCCAGATTCCTTCTGAATGAGTAGCAGGGGATGAGGCCGTGACAACTGCACCCAAAGATCACCCTCTCCAAACTGCTTCACATTGCTCCGCTGTGATGCCACCGCACAGCAAAGGAACGGGGCCTCCTGGTAGAAGCTCCATTTTTTCCTTCCCACGTCTAAGAAAAAGACATTGCAGAGAGAGAGAAAATATAGGTTTTCCCAGAGTCTTTTTCAAGACTTGTTGGGTTCAAAATTTCAAACTGGGCAGGGAGAAAAGTTTTGGAGTTTAATATTCCAGAAGAATTAAAACCCTCTTAGTAGTTTGCTTCCTAAGAGGAGCAGTTTTGTTTTCTAACAGTGAAGAGCAGGAGCTACAAGAGTGATGGTGTCCTGGAGAGCTCATCACAGCCCCTGTGGCCTCTCTGCTCAAATCCTGCCTACGGTCTGTTCTGACCCTCAAAATGGGCAAATCCAGACACTTTTCTGGGGTTTGCTGATACCAGGGATGAACACCTGATGTGCCACTCATACTACGCTGGTAGGGAGCAACGGGAATGGCTGACATGGCTAAACATCTGATGCAATGCTCCCTAACTGGTAAACTCGATAAAAATAGCTCAGTCCTGCATCATCTGGTGATATACAGGAGACTTTCCTACGTTCATTTTGCTAATCCTTAGCTTGTAAGAAGGTAGCAGTTAGGCCCTAGGACAGAATTGAATCAAAGCAAGAGGGAAATATTATTTTCCTCAAAAAATTAAAATTAATTCAAGATCTAGTGCATTTTATATCAAACATTATACAGTGAAATGCAACTCACCAATAGCTATAGAACATTTTTTTGAAGTCACCTTAACTTTATTATGGAGTTAAAATAAATTTTATTTGTGAAAAAAAAATAAACCTTTAGATGATACTCACCTGGTTCAGCCATAGATCGTGGTTCTAAAAGGAAGAACAGAATTAGTAGATCGAATATATTTGTCAATACATTTTTTTCTTAAAGACTAACTATAAAATTAGATTTTTTTCTGTATGATGCAATATTCCTTTTGATGCAGTTTTCTGTTTAAAGGATGGCAGAGACAGCCAGGCCTTGTACTCAGCAGTATGTCAAATCTACTAAATGTTTTTCTCTATTTCAGTTGGCCAAATACTTAAACTTGAAACTGTTTTAATGAACCAGTTTTGTCTTACAAATACTACCTGTGAATATTCTGTTGAATTCACCACAGTTTTGGTTTTCGAGACCCGCTTTTTTATTGCCATAAAATATGGCTTAGGTAGTTCTTCCTATTGCAATAAGAAATACCAGGTGTTGCTATGCTAGGAATTTTGTTGCATGCCTGTAGTGTGTTAGATCCAACACTTCCACCCAGGAAACATACTTTTCTGTAATATCCTAAAATCTGGGGAATCTTCTATCAGGGTTCCTTCTCTGTACCACTCAACCTTTGGAGAAGGCGCTCCTTTCACCCGGCATTCAAAGACAACAAGCTGCCCTTCAGAAGCTGAAATATCCTGTAACATCTGATACAGAAAACAAATAACGCAGTCAGTTTTATTAGTCCAGAAGTAACATTGATTTTTTCATAAGATTTCATAAAACCACTTAAACTTGCAAAAAAAAATATAAGTAATTCCTTTTTTTCCATTGATAGCTATGAAGTTTTAATTAGCTCACCATGCAATTACTGCCTTCAATTTGCACATATGTCCTAAAACAGATTACCTTGGTAAATACAGGAGCCGCTATTATAGGTTTTCCATCCAGTCCTTGCAAATAGTTAGTGGGGCTTTGAGCCTGTGGATTGCAAAACAGCACGTGAGAAGTTCAGGTGTAGGGAGGGTATTTTTCCATATACAGGGGAAGCATGATGTGTCCTCACATGCCATTCACATCCTCGGAAAGTTAAAAAGCTCAAATATCACCTCTATTGGATGTTAAGGGGAAAGGGCTTCCCCATTTACAACGTAAAAATTGTATTCTAGGTTAAATAAGTTCTGAGCCTGCACATTGAAAATGTATTGAGCTTGGTGTAGCATGGCTGTTATAGAACCTTAGGCTAAAAAATCATTCAGGTGCCGTATACTAGAAATAAAAAAAGTGTTTTTCCTGAGGGAAATTGTGTTCCAGAAGGAAGTAGATAGCCCCCTTTATGTTGATTTGCCACGCAAGTGCTTATAAAAGCATTTTACAAGCTCATGTGAAGTGTGTTTTATACTCTTGGAAAGACACAAAAGAAATTTTGGTGGGGAAAAGTGCAAAACAAAATACTTAATGGGGAAATAAAAGTTGCTGTCTTGTAGACTGCTCATAGTGATCTTCCCGGATGGTTTGCAGCCAGAGCACTATAAACACTGTTTTAATTATTGTGTTAATCATATATATTTATGTGTAAGTGTATATATATATATATATATATTTCACTGCAGTGGATTATAATAGTCAGATACTTCAGGAAGGCAAATCTATGTAGGCTGCTTGTTGTCGACTTCTTTTAAGCATCTGACTTGCAAAATATTCCTGGCTGTAAATAAGGGGAGTTGTCATGTGTGTGACTACTACGGTAAATCTTCTCCTTTGCCCCAACTGAAATGATTTACCGAGGTGGGGTATCGCCCTATTTATCCTCCTCAGTGAAAGCCACATGAAATTACTTTCCTCATGGCAAAACTTCCTTACACAACTTGATCAACTTTTTGATGGGAGTAGAAGCTCCTCAGACCATGTGGGGCCTTTGGAGAACAGGGGCAAAACTGGCCTGCCTGGCCCCAAAGCTCCCCTTCCCGCTGCCAGAGGTGAGCTGCCCGCTTGCACCGCGCGAGCGGGGCCTGCGTCTTTCCTCGGAAAGAACACCGCGTTGTTTTCCATACCTGATTCGCTGGGGCTGACGCAGGCTGCGCCGCAGCAGATGATGCCTTGGGGGTTTCGTGGTGCTTGGCTGCAGCTTTGGCAGCAGAGGATGCTGCGTTCAGCGAGACATCAGCCGGCTTTGGGGTGCTGTGAAATGTGAACCGAAAAGAAGGTTCTGTTGCTTATAGTACTCGAGTGTGGTGGGAAGCTGCAGCTACATGTGTCCCCTAGCTGCATCCTTCCCTCCGATCTACACAGACATGTGGTCCCAGGTAAATTGCGTTTCCTAAGAAATGGGCT
>JAUBNY010000489.1:1103158-1114730 GCA_032275445.1 Crypturellus soui
AACACTGCACACTGCAGCAGTGTGTGTTGGGACACAGTGTGACACACTGCTCTCATCTCATGGAGCAAATAAATGTATGCGGTAAGCATGGGTATCTCCGATCTCCGGTAAGGAAACCCTAGACAGGAATCTGTGCTGTCAGTGAAAGCGCCAAGGAATTTGCAGACTGAAAAGATCTGTGTCTTAATGGACCAGTATCAAGGGGACAAACTGCAAACCATAGCTCCAAACTGGTGTTATTTTGGACTGGAAAAGGGGGGACACCAGTTCTCCATTCTGGACTGGTTGATCAGCCACAATACCAAACACGTAATGCATTGAGGGCAACATTTTTTGCTCTTGCTGTCAGCTAGGACAGTGGCAGCAGTGACCTTGGGCACCTGTTACTCCTGAGAGCATCAGAGGTGTCACAAACAAGACTCGCTGCATGTTCTCCTTCAGGCTGGTGAGCTACTTTCCATTAGCCGGCTAGGTCCCAAACATGCCGTGCCTGTATTTATTAGCTAAGTCATCTTTAGGATAAGATACACCCAAAGGTAGAATTAGCTTCCATAGTTGGCTTTGGCAGTGATTTGACCTAAAATCCCCATTTTGCAGCAACTTGCCTCATGTGACGTGGTAGAGCATGAGGCTTGTTAGGCTGGTTGCTGAGTCACTCCCCAAAGAATCTGGGCACTCACTCAGAAAACAGCAATAGTGAAATCTTTGCAAAACTGAAGGGTTTCCTGCATATGTCTGGGTGCAGGACATCTGTTTTGTTTTGTTTTGTTTTTATGATGAGAGACGAGTTTGAATGCTTGATGCCCTAACGACAGCTTTTTTCAAACACTCCTTCACTGAAGTGTAATGAAGATGTTAGCTGCAGATAAAGCATTTAATCACTTTATTTGTTCTTCAGTTGGATTTAAAATGAGTTATTGAATCCCATGTTGAATCCATGGGATTCAGGAACAGGAACAACATGAATTCCATGTTGTTCCTGTCTGGCTTTTCAGGCCAGTCTAATACAAGTCTAATATAAGTCTAATATAACAGTCTAATATACAAGTCTAATATAACAGTCTAATACAAGACTGTTTTTCATGAAACCCTGGTATTAGAACATGGACCAAAGCTGTTGCTTTTTCTGCATAGTGGCACCTTTGTAGGCTTTGCACACCTCTTTTTGGAAACAGGAAAATCTGGCAAATATTAGAGGCTATATCCTCTTCCGGTTAATTTATTTGCAAATGAGTTCCATTTACACTAACAGCTGTATGGATGCTTCAGCTGCATGATAACAGCTATGAAAATCAAGCTAAGAGATGACAGAAGTGCTGTATCTTCCAGACATTTGAAGATCACAGTCACATTCTTCCATGCTTGCAGAAATTTACACTTCGCAGTTGCCATTGGGACTGTTCCCGTTGCTGCCTGTTGGCATGTGGTGGCTGCTGTAGGACAGACTTGGAGACTCCAGGCACGGGAAAGGTTAGGCTGGAGCAGAGGACTAAGCTTAGCTCTCTCGTGTGGGGCTGGGTGCGGGTGGAGAAGGGTGTAAAATATTTTTAATAACTGTTTTTAGAAAGCTACTTAAACTCATGTACTCTTCTGTTTTAGACACATTAGTACTTTGAATTCAGCTTCTTGTAATGAATCAGAAAGTCAGGTTGCTGAACTCCCATTTCCAAGTAATGTAATTAGATAATGGAATTTAAAGAGAGACCCTCCAGGCCATGAAGCGAAACAGCATCTGATCGAAACAAAATTTCTCTGAGAACACATAGGATAAGGGTTATGTCTGGGTTTAGGAAACCTTCTACTTCATCATGTATTTTTCAGTATAATCTTTTTAATATTCTTAGTATGATTTGCATTTTTTTTAGTCTCTAATCCATATTACAACTGCCAGACCTTAAAACTGGCTCAGAATAAATAAATAAAGCTGATTGCAAGAGGCTGGTAGTTGTATCTTGCTCACTGTTATATAATTTTATAAATAGTGAAAAAATGGGTAGCAGTTTTCTAAATTTCTTCACATATTGCTGCCATTGGCTTGAATGTAAATACTATTCAAAAGATTTCTTAACTGTAGTTATAGGTGAATTACAGCTGCTGCTGCTTCTGTTCGGCTAAGTAGGACGAGGCTGCCCTCTGCAAATACGGCCTTTACTAGACCAGTTTCTGCCCGTAGCTGCGCTGCAGTACAACACTGAAGCAACTCCATTTAAACTGCCCTGGCTCTCCGTGGAGTAGCTGGGAATCACTCTTCTCATCTCCTGGCCCCTCTATTTCTAAATGCCAAACAGTTGCATTTTCAAGGAGTTTCAAGTGCACTGCAGACCTTCCCTCTGCTATCATGAATGTTAAAGCTTGAAAAAATGATAGGAAGCTAAAGGGAAAAATGAAAGGAAAAACATGAGTTGCCTCATGGTTTTTTGAATATTCGTGATTAGGATTGGGGCCTTAACTGGTAAAACTACTTTTAAGTTTCCTTTAAACTTAAATTCCTACCTGGATTTTTATAAGAAAGGGAATATAGAATTGAATTATTATCTATATGTAGTTAAACAATATAATGCCAAGTAATAAATAGTTCCAATTTACAGATATATTTAACATGTGAATACTTTATAAACATTATGTAAATAATATAAAACCAGCAGCAAATGATTTGAAGCTAAGACTATTTAAAAGAATCTGTATTTCTGTAGCAGAGGATCCTTCCAGGCTGCTTTTTGGAGTTATGTTATTGTCTTCTATATCTCTTTTCCTCTTATTTGGAAGTGTTTGCCATTTTACCTGTTGGTATTTGAAGGTGTCCCAAAAGGTAAAAGCACCTATTTTGAAAGAAACTTCTAGTTCTAGAAATGTGAGAGGTGAAATATGTTCTCCCTTATTACCACTGTATTTTGTCCCTGTGTCTTTCCCTTTTCCACTGTCAGCATAATCACACAGGAAAGAAGAGCTGGACTTTATCCCCCCAGAAATGGGGTGGGATAAATCTCTCCAAATCACTGTGCAGAAGATGCCTGAGCTCACATGGAGCCGTGCCGCTGAACACTTACCTGGCCTGTGCCCTCGAAGCTAAGGTAGTGGGGCATCCTAACAGTGTAAAATATTGAACTCTTCTTCAAGGCAAAAAGCATGCTCAAATCTCTTCATCCTTTTAAACAATTCCTTCATGCTATCATATAATAGAAAGATTCTTGTGTTCATTTTAGTCTGATCGCAAAAAACGTCTTTATTTTTTCCTATTTAATACTGTCCCTTAGTAGTGCTCAGCGTGAGAACTCAGACCCATTTTTACCCTTGCTTTAAATTCTTCTCCTCCTTCATCAATCTTCTTGAACTACGAAGTAAGCAGTATCTTCAGGAAAATGCAAGTAGTGTCAAATTGAAATTAAAACATTTTTAGTCTGTTTTTTAAACTAGGAGATCAGAACAGAGAGCAGATGGCTGCAGTCTTTGGGGAGTGCCTGGGATGCTCCCCATGCTCCTTTCCCATTGGCCTGGGACGGCTGGGCCACAGCTGCTAGGACAGGCTCTGAGTGTAGTCCTTCAAGTGCTGCAGGACAGCTTTTTACTGACTTTGTTGCTTTTTAATGCTTGCAGTCCAGTTCCCTTAACATTACAAGAAAACGTTCATGTGAGCGGCTCAGAAGGGCAGAGTAAGCCCACGGCATGGTGCTGATGTACGTGCAGAAACTGGCGATGGAAACCAGGACCAGCGGTGAGCAATGGCCTGTTCCTCTAGAGCAAACATGGGCAAACCTCCTGCAAGCCTTTCGAGGCTCAAACTCCAAATTCACTCTCAGGAACTGTAACACAGAGCCCTTAGACTAGGGCATGTCTCTTATTCCTGTTAACTGCATAAGAGAGCAGTGCAGAGAACCCCCGGTGCATGTGGCTGAGGATTCCTGGAAGGTCTTAGTTCAGGATTGAAGGTACAGCTTAGCTTTAAGTGTTAAAAAGTGATCTAAAAATTTTATACATCTTCACCCTAAACTGACTAATTTCTGTAGCATAGAAAGTGCTGTAATGGAGCAATATTCTCTCTGCTGTACCCAGTGGGAAAGGACTTGAAATTGAGCTTTAAATTAGGCACTTAAAAATTAGGCACAAAAAAAAAAATCAGACTTTTTTTTTCTAGTTGCACCTTTTTCTCTCTTTTTCCACATTCTCACTGTATGTTCTCTCTGTGTCTGTTGCTCTCAGTTTTTAAACTTCTTTTTCATGTTCTGTTAGAAGCTTGAAACATAATAAGCTGCCACACTGGATTCATAATTAGTAATTATGATGTGTAGTGGGATTTAAATAGCCAGAATCCTTGTAGAATACTACTGTTTATAGAAGTAAGTACTAATCCTGTTATTATAAGTGAGCTTTTTGTTGTTGTTGTTGCTTTTTGTTTTTGCCAGCAATTTAGACTATAATTTTGATTGCATTATCCAATTGCTGTTACATTTGTATTCTCTTATAAAATATACCTAGGCTGCTAATTCCTAGCAGCTGTTGGTTAGAAACATACCAGCGGTACCACATCAAAACCTACTGTAAAATCTGTAAGGAATGCACAGGAATAGCAAAACAGCACCCGACACCCACTTCTCTGTCATTTTGCATAGTCTGGCAAGTGCAAAACTTCACTCCTCTACTGACTGTAGATGATATCTGGTAATTCTGTTCAGCTACTAGAACTTAGAAAATTCCCGTTGTTGTTTGATTTTATTAATGCTTTCTGAAAGAGAGGGTAAAAAAAAAAAGAAGAAATAAATATCCTGACCTTAGGAGCCTTCAGGAGGTGTAGAAGAGGAAGAAGAGTAACATTCAAGTTTATGAAATGGTTCCATTAACATTTGCTGATTTTGTTTTCGCCATGAAACTCGAGAGCTTCTTCAAAATGTAAAGCTCATGACCAAAACAAAAGTGCTGATAAGTGCGCAGTGCCTTTAGCATGATTTGTACAAAGTTCTGTTGACGTAAACTCAAGAGCTTCTCTGTTCTCTTGTAAATTGTTGGCGTATTATTTTGTAAAATTTAAGATGGGCTTCTGATTACTGCTTAATGCTGCAATATGTTGGGCCAAACATTTGCCACTGACAGTCAAATACTTTCCTGAGAGAGAGAGAGAAAGAGAGCAGGGGAGACAGGGAGCTCAGGGGGAGAGCTATGCCCTTCTAGCAGGACTGTTCCTGCAGCTGTTGTGTACATTAATCCAGAGAGCAGAGCTCCCAGCACTAAATATAGCCGGCGGGGTCATTTTACATGACAAAATAAATAAATAAATAATAGAAAGTATTTAACTATTGGGTTGTGTTAGATCAGGCTTGATTTTGTTTAAGAAGGAAATTGAAGTGTTGGTATCCCGGTTAAAGGGTAAATACCAGAATGTCATTATTTCAGAGTGTGGAGGGAAGAGAAAAGTGCAGTGCCGGCAGTGAACTTCTTCAGGTCATTACTATCTTCTGTTGACTTTCCGGAGGAGCCGGACCAGCTCCGAGGGAGTTTTGAGACCACCAGGGCTATTCCAGCCCGTCACAAAGCTGCAGAACATTGTTTCTCTTTCATTGTGATCCACATGCCCCAGCGTAATTTAAGTCAGCCATTTAAAACATGATTTATTCCCTGTGTATATCTTAGCAGCAATAATTAGCATTCAAATATACACTCTCACCAAACCCCTCTGCACGCGTGCAGCAAAATCAGAACACAGACCAATCGAAAGTTGAGCTATTACCTTTTTGAATTGCTCCAGATGTCGCTGCCCAGCGCTGGCAGGAAGCAGAGATGCCAGTTATCCAGAAGGGTGAGATTAAAGGCTGCGGAAGCAAGGGGATTTTCCGAGTCGTCCGGAGCAGCAGCAGCTAGCTAGGCGTCCACGCGGCGAAGGAGGTTAGCCTCCCTTTTCCTGGGGATGGCTGCAAGAAGCTGGACAACCTGTCACCACCGGAGCGATCCCGTTTGTCAGCGTGCAGGTCCCAAGTTATTTTGAGCACGGGGAACCATGTGCCTGCGGAGCATTCCACCTCATTGGACAGGAGAGCCTGGAGCACAGGGCTTCTGCCGCCGCGGCAGCACCTATGGGCACCGAGCGCCGGCTCCGGCCCCGCGAGCGAGCGGCCGCCAGAGATGCGTCTGCAGGGTCGGCCAGCTCACCCGAGGGCCAGCGCTGGCCGCCGTGTTCCCCTTGTCCGCCCTGCTCACGCGGCAGCCTTTTAAACGCGATCGTTCTGCTCCTTAGCTTCAGGTTTTGCCCGGAACTCAGACATCACCGGGAAACCCCCTGGCAGGTAACGAGTTAAAAGTTTTGCAGCTCTGAAGACAAGCTCAGCAAGAGTGTGTGAGGGGATTATTTTTAATAACGCGCTTCTCCTGACTTCTCGGTGTTCAGTTCAATAAGCAGTGCCACGACGTGCAAATCCATGTAGATGACCCTTAATTACAAACCCTCCGAAAACAAGAACCTCTAAAACAGCTACGGAGCGCACAGGAATAAACTGTCTGGGAAAAAATAGCTTGAAGAGGTAAAGGAGACTTAGCTGTAAGTCTCAAACTGAAATAGTAACATACGTTAAATCACTTCAAAATACTTCAAGCAATACACAGAGAATGCCTATTATTGTACAGAATACTACTGTAAAATTGATTTTCTGGCTAAATACATGAGTGACTAAAACCTGCCATATATCACTTGGACAATGTAGAGACTAGATTTCCTTTTCTACTCATTCTAGATAGCAGCAACAACAACAAAAACATCTGTGTAACTAAACTTTCCAGCTTGTCAAAAATGATGCTTGATTATTGATATATTAATTATCAAAAATGCTGGTCAAAATTCATTTTTAAATTAATTTTAAATGTGGTTATATGATGATATGTATGTGTTTGTTAGAAGCTAGCCCTTTCCACAGCTAATCACATGACTAACTGACCTTTAGACTTTCTTCCAATTTCGTCAAAATGGATCAAGTAAGCTCCTTTGCTAGAAAAGAGGCTCTTTATGGGATTTAGTAGTCAGGAAGACGGTATTACATGCATAGCAGTATGAAAAATCATAGGTAAAGGTAAATCTCCTTGCATCTTGAGGGTGGCTTTCTTTCTTTTTTTTTCTCTCTTTATAAAATACAGTTGTCAGAATAGCTTGTGAACATCAGTGTGATTTCTTCTGTGATACAGAGAAGTTGTATAGTGAACCCATCCCTTCTTTTGGGGGGCAGGATAGGAATTTTGTGTGTTTGATGATGTCTAATGTAGGTTTATACCTGGAATAGGCGTCAACTGTGTTCTTTATGCTATTTGTAACAGTTCTGCATAGTGGCTTCTGGCTTTCATTTGCAGTAAAAACTGTACTGAAATACTTTTATGGGAGAATTCTCAATCATGCTACCACTTGCAGTATCTAATCTCAAGAGTTTTTTGCTTAACAATATGATGTGGCTTAGAATACCTTAAGTATTTTTAACACTTGTCTGTAACTTAATACGTCTTTGCAATTGTTTGTAGGAAGTGGCTGTGCGTAATAAGACTTTAGAGTAACTCCTTAGAGATTACACTTGCAACTAGTTTATGTACCTCTGACTGGCTTATGTGTGGGGAGTTTGGACAGGAAGGGGGAAACGAGTTTATTTGATAGCTAAATAATCTGACTGCACTGCTAGCTGATAGGTAATTCTGTAAGTGGTTTGCTGAATATTAGCAGAGGGTCATTTCTACAGTTCAGCTGACAATGCACTGAAATTATGGAAATCAATTATTCATCCTTGATAGTCAGTAGCAATTATATAGTTTTTGGCTTCCACATATAGAATCTAATTGAATTTAACCATTCTTGACTATGAGGGCAATTAACAAAACAATAAGGAAGCCAACAGTTTGCAAATTGCAAATTACAGTTGCAGTGTGTGGCCGTTTAGTGCATGTTAGGCAAAATCATGCCAGTTCAAAGTGATGGTTGACTGAAGTCTCCATGATCCAAAAATACACTCAAAATGTTTCAGTTGCAAAAGAGACTTTTATGTAAGATGCTGGAATTGCAAAATCATTGAACAGTCTGTGCAACAGATGAACTGTGGATTGTCCAAAATGACAGCACTGAGAAACGTTAGTAGTTAGAACCGTGACAGTCAGACTGCCCATAGTAACAGCAAGTGGTCCAAGGACAAAACTTCTAGGGACTGCAAGAAGCTGGGGCAAACACAGTTAACGTGCAGGTTGTTGAAATGCTATCGTCCTGGTAGAGCAGTATCAGAGAATTTCAGATTTACTGGTTTGCAGCTGACAGCGAAGAATCCATTGAAAAGACGGTTGTATCTCTGTAAGTACAATTTTGGAAGACAGTCAAATTGTGCCTTTGACTGCTGAGCACTAAAAAAATCTTACTGTGGCACTTGGAAGTGCCACGGCCTGCAGCTTTATGGCTTTGTGGTTTTGCTGGTCAGCAGAATGGAACATCTGCCTCTCGAGGGTAAGGCTCAGCATCTGAGAATAAATTACATGGGCATCAGACATACTGATATTCCCCAGATCTTGTCACTGAAGCAGATGAGCACTTTTTGGAGCACATGGTTAAATAGCTAGGGTTGCCGTAATTGATTTCAAGGTTGCTGGTAAGCCAGCAGTATATATAGGACAGTGTCATGTACCTAGCTTGTGGCATGTATTTGCTTCATTAGTTTGGAATAAGGAATTCATCAAGAAAAGGAACATCACGCTGAGCCTTACCTCCTAACAGCCTGTCAAATGCTTTAGCTAAGCGTCTGTCGCCCGAGAGGGGCTCTACACGTCTTTTCTTAAAGCATCAGTGATCAGTTGTGGTGTTATGTTTAAGGGTCCGGTAGTTTAAACAGCAAGCCTTATGTGCCCTCTTGCTTATAGGTGTAAAATGAATTATCCTAAGGCCATAGTTCTTTTGGTAAGAAAAGTGCTTCTAGCAGTTCTCTGGATATTTCTGGTAATGCTAGTTCGATAGGGATCTGCAAACCACATGTAAGATAATATCAGTTGGATCTTTTCTATTCATATCTTTATGCTCTGCATTTCTTCCCATAAGCCTTCCAGGTATTGTGTGATTCTAACTCAGATTCTAATTTTAGAAGGGGAGGCATATCAGAAGGATGTAAGAAATGGTTGCTCTTTTTCTGTAGATAGCACAGATAGTAATGTTGAAACATCCCTTCAACGTCTATTACTTTTTCAACCAGGTCAAAATTTTCATTGGCTTTAGCATTGCCAGGATAACACTTATCTGAGGTTTTCCTGAGTGTCTCTGCAGAAATTTTGAGTCTCATAGTTATTCAGGTGAAATGTACTAGTGATTTATAGGATCTGATTTTGCTTTCCAGCGAAATGAGTGATTATTCTGTCACTAACATCGCTAGGAGATTACCCAGACTTTTCCAAAGTTAGATATAACTACAGTAATAAAAACAGTTTTTCAGCCATCCACACATAGAGCACAATCACTTCTACTGCCTTCATCCAGTTAAATCCAACGTATAGCTGGACTAACTGCTAGGGATTTTAAAAGGTAAGCAAAGCTGAAAACCTAAGAAGGGAAAAAAAAGGGTATCTATTAAAGAAGAAATATCTAATTCCTAAGACTGCTAAGTCTGAGTTGGATGATGACTGCACACTTTAGCTGCTCTGAGGAACCATTTAGAAATAGAAGTCTCAAGGGAACTAGAATAGACTGGAGAACCTTTCTAGCCTTTACAACACAAGGAATTTTCGCTTGTCCCTGTTTTATAACTTCTCCCACTTCTGCGTCCTATGTACCAGATGGAAGTATTCTATATCAAGAGGGACAGTGGGGAAGGCTGGCTACAAAAGGTGTTTCATGGGAAGTAGCGCTTTGCAGACTGGGTGGGGGTAGTGGATTTTTGCTGTCATCCTCCAAGTGTATCCCACGCCAGCTAATAGGCAGTGTGAGCGGCTGTTCCTTGCCCCACGGTGCATTGAGAAAGCCCTGTCTCTGCCCTGCAATCTGATTGTACGGGCAAGGCAATAAAACAGCTTCCGCAGCTCCACGGCCAGGAAAATACTCCTCCTCTGTAGAAAAACTGCCGCTGCACAATCTAGCTGGTTTTGGCCTCATTCTAAAACGCTGAACCTCCCTAGGTGACTGATTTGAGAAACAGTTAATGTTTCACCAGCACTTTGATGTGTCACCTTATTCTCCTCCCTTGCCTTGAGCTCGATTTACCAGCCCGTCCCAGGACTCTGGCACTGACTCTGGCCCTCTTTCACTCGCACTGTCTCATCTGTCTGGAACTCCTTCCCTCTGGCTTCTGAGTCACCTTCCCACTTTAAATGCTCCTTTTTTTCATTGTAATTTTAACCTGACTTTCATTCAAATACACTTTCTGAAAAATTATATGTAAATTCATAGGGAAAAAAAAGATTTCAGTGTAGTTATTAATGAAGTTTCAAAGAGAACCTGATTCTGAGAGCAATCTTTCCTAATGGGCGGATGTGAGAATTAAAGTCCTTTGATAATACCAGTTTATTAAACAGTAGCAGTGTCTAAACCACTCAATCTAGCTAAAGAACAAGAATTATTCAGGTAACATAAGCTCCCTTACCAAAGCAAGGATCATGAAACAGAAGGTGGAGCAATAGGTTGCCAAAGGTTATTTTTGAGTAAGTATGGAAGAGAGAAAAAAAAAAAAAAGACCTCTAAGTCATTTCAAGTGAACCACCAGGTAAGTAAAAGAAGTTTATAACTCCTTTAAGCCAGTAGTTCTGTTCACCCAGTTGCCAGTCTCTTGAACCATCTAGTTTCTGAACATTCCAAGTATCAGTCTACCCAATGGAAGGAGTCAAAAGATATATCACAGGATTTAAAATATACTCTGATCTGATAAACCATGCATATTGCAAGCCAAGTTTAGACCAACTGATAAATCTGTAGCATATAGTAACGCCATGTGCTATCACACAAGTTATAAAAAGGAATTTTCTTTCTGCCTAGGGTGCCTTGGAAGATGGGTTTTTAGAAGTCTCACTTCCTCGTGTTTTAGAAAAGGAAGAACATGGGATGACCCCAAGTTGTGACACTATGGTAAGCATTTTTCACTTGCTCTAATGAGTAAAGACTTTTTAAAGCACATAAGAACAGTTATGGTATACTCACCCGTGTGTGTGTACAAGAACTCAGTACTTGAACTGAATTTTAGCAGCATACGCTTAGTGTTAAATCCTACATTTTAGAAGCATGCACTTAATATTAAACGAGGAAAACATAGTAAATTGAGAAAACATTTATTTTATAAAGACAAAGCTTATGCTCTTGTCAAATAATTAAAAACACATGCTTTCAATTTCTGTACAAATTTTTGAAAAAAATAAGGATTCATACCTTTGCTTTATTCTCTCTTTTTTTTAAAAAAATATATATATATGAAGGTGATATTGGCCAAGATTTTGAAATTTTATTGACTGGAAGCAGTTTCCTGAACTTATACTTTTTTTCTTTTTTATAAAGTCAAGCTACCTGTATTTAAGAGACTTATTTTGGAAAGGCTCAACGATAGTGTTTATAACCCATGCATATCAGATATGCAAACTTTTCTTCCTGTATGGAGAGGAT
>JAUBNY010000489.1:1203968-1247925 GCA_032275445.1 Crypturellus soui
CAACAACAACAACAACAACAAAGAAAAAAAACTCTTAGAATCAACTAGCATGTCTTTAAATAGATATCTTCAATATAATTTAATATTTCAGTATGGGAAAACACTTTAATGATGGAAGTGATTTTTGATTTGGACTTTCAGTTAAAGGTTACAATATGAGACTGATGGAATGCAAAAAGACCACTGTTGCGTTCAAAAATGGTTGTGCCAGGACTAAAAGAAAGAATACAAATGCCTCTTGTAGAAAGCATGGTAAGATTTAAAAAAAAAAAGAGAGAGAGAGAGTGAAAGCAAGTCACAGCACATGAAAATTTTTCTGAACTGTAAAAGGGGGATTGCTTTTGTAAGAATCCACAAATCTGAGACCGTTCAGATGTAGGATTCTAGTTTAGTGATGTCTATTCAGAGGTAGGATTCTAGTTTAGTGATGTCTAATAAGAACAAACATCAGCCAAATTTTATAAAAAACCTGGCCATCAATGCTGATGCCTAGCATCATAGCTGTGATACAGCATCCGTAGAAGATGTACAAAAAGGAAGGAGGGCAGCTCTTGATGCAGGCAACAAAGACTTTATTTCTAAATTGAGCAAAGCATTTACTAACCTTCCTATCAATGAATTGAGGTGAAGCCACAACAAGCTTAACTGTATCTACAAAAAAATAAATGAAGTGAAAATTGTCTTGTGATTTCTTCAAAGCTCAGTAGAACCACAAAGTGCTATACCTGTGCGGTTCTTACATGTCCTCTTGCTTTAAGATTTTGCCCAGAAAGAATTCACATCAGAATCATTGCCATCAATTTGAACAGTAGTGATAGTTTTTAAGAGATGCCCATATACTGGGAGGCTAGTAAAGATTATGCTGGTTAGTAAAAAAAAGCCTTTTCAAAAATATGAGATGCTCTGTTTTGATGCAATCCCAGTGAAGCTGTGAGTATTTGTTGAAATTCCTTGGTGTCTTCATAAAAAGCATCTTTTCAGTAGTTTGGGTTTCTTTGCTGTGTGGCTGGAAGGTCTTATGCATTGAATTGTTAATATAGACACCCCACACCCTATCTGCTGAGCTTGCAGCTTTAGGCAGGGTCTTCTGTGTTGCCCATTTACCTTGGGAGAAGCAGGTTAAGAGGCTATTAAATAGGAGGCAGATGTAGAAATTGAGAGGGGCAGTGATGTGCATGATGGATGTTTATGGCTTTCAGAGCAAGAATCTGGTGTTGTAGGAAAGCTTACTTTAACAAGTTAAAAGGGGTTTTATATTAATATTTCTTATATTCGTTTCAAAAATAATGGATGCGTGCATGTCAGTGGGAACCTGGTTTCCAGGTTGCTGATAGCTCTTTTGCTAATGCAGCAATTAATTCCAGGAAGTGAATCTCATACAGCGGTAGTTATATTCAAGTTTGAGGTTTAACCTGTTTTGCAGACATGGAACCTTCTCTGAATATTAGTTTCTAAAAATAGAATGATGCAGTTGGTAGATGTTGTCTTTTCGCGTTTACATTTTATATTCTTGCCTTTCACTCTTGAAACCTGGAGACTTCACTTATAATACTCCATATTTAATGATTGCCATAAAATTATGTGATTAACTATTTGACTTTGCATTTTTGTTGCCATATGTGAGGAACCAATAGATATTTGAGAGAAATACTACAGATTAAATGCATATTACAAAAAAAACACCTGCTTGTGTGAGTATAGAGCATGTGTGCTTTTTATCTGAATGGAACTGCAAGAATGAATTTTGCAGAGTTCAGAAGATCATGAAGGATGTATGTGCTCAATATTAAGAAACCAGGAGATGTTGCAGTTTCATGATGGCAAAAGCTGCAGTTTTATAAAACCCTGTAAATGATTATAAATTTGTGGGGAAGAGCCCAAAGAACTATATATGCTTTTTCAAGAGTTCATGATTTAGATTATCATTGCCCATGATGTCTTTTATTTTTCTTGATTCCTCCACTGAACAGCAGATGGAGAGAGTCTGCCTTCTTTTTCTCTCTTTTTTTTTTCCTTTGCTACAAGTCTAGTATATTATCAAAAAGTGGTTACACTTTCTGTAGATTCTGTAGAGACTAGCTAGTGCCTAAAGTATACAGTCAGCTAAAAGCTGTGTACATCTTTTATCTTGAAGAAGTCACTTTGTTTTAAAAGAGAATAAACAAATATTTTAGTATTTTTAATTCATGTTTCAAATATCTGTTTCCAAAAGTGAATGTTAGTGAGATATTAAAATAAGTGACAAAGTGAGTACCTCTTTAATAAAATCAAATGATATAAACTATTGCTTGGGTATGTATGATGCAGTTAACTAAAGCTTTGTGGAGCTGAAATAACTGATAAAACGTAAGGATCATAGGATGAAAATATTTCAGCAATGAGAAGATTGTGATTATAACTTCCATTTTACTTCTGGTGCAGCTTAGTAATCGTAGAAGGCCATGATTAATTTTTAAAAGTCTCATGGGAATTAAAACCACAATGTACAAAAGTGGAGCTTTGATGGGAAAAAAAAATCCAGTTTTAACAGAAGAAATAATCTGAACAGAATAAGTTATGCAGCTCAAGTCAGGACCACAGCCTTGCTGGTTGTTCATCTCTTCTTGCTTGAATGAAGTGCTCCTTTTAAGCAGCCTGTGGCTGTGATAAGCCTAAAATTAAAGTTGTGTTTTCGTAAAGTCACTGTTGAAGTCCTTCAGCTGTGAGACCAAATCTATTTCTATGATTAGATGAAAAGCTAGGGATCAATCATGGGCACATTGGTAGAAATATTAAAACTTCATTTAATGTGCATAAAGGTGCACATTCTTCCAAATTCTTCACTGAACTAAAAATAAATAAGATGAATTAAAACTGTATATTACTTAGATTAATTACCCAAGTGGAATGCCTTTGTGTACATTGGTTTTCTGCTGCATTACAGGCGTTCCAGGTGCCATGAATCTGTTATCATTCCATTATTGAATGGAATTGAATAATATTTTCCTTCTGTTACTGAAGAAGTGGATTGACCATATGGAGGAGTATACATAACAATTCAAAATGCGGAGGGGCTGCAGCCCCTTTGCTGACTAAGGGCCATCTGGATTTCTGAAGCCTTTGGTCCTTATCCTTTGGACAGCAGGAGAGCCACTTCTATAGGCGATTTTGAGTGGCTCAAATTTGTTTTCCCTGTTTTTTTTTTTTTTTTAACAAGTATTTAAAAACTAAAAGAGTAAAACATATAAAATTATTTGCATTGATTATTCTTATATTAAATAATTGAAATAGAAGAAAAAGTGTAATTCTGGACAGGGATCCAAACTTTTTATTATTTTAATGTCTATTCCAGCTGAATATATAGGAACTTAAGGCTGCAACTAACTTAGCTTACAATAAAGCAATAAGCTTGGCACTTGTATGAGTCTTACTGAGAATGACAAAAACCTAAATTACATCTAACCTTAATTCTTTAATTACTATTAATGTTTTCTTTGCCTGCAAGTGAAATGTGGGTACTTATTATGCTATATACTTGCTATAAAAACTCTAAACATATTGTGCTGTATTAAATCAATTCTAGGTCCAGCAGAAGGTGATAATATATCTCTTTAGCCTGCATGGTTGCAGTACCTTATTACTTTATTATACAGCAGCAGTGTTTGTAATAAGTCCTGCTTAAAAAGGACAGGTATCCATTATTTGTGTGTTTGAAATTTTATTGGCTATAAAGTCTTTGCTGAGCTGTCTTTTATGGGAAATTAAGGTCCTGGGAAATTTCAAATGTATTTGTTTTGGGGCAATAATTAGTTGAGTTGTGCTGAAATTACAGATATAATTCTGTGCTAGTGGGCACACATACTTATCACCATGCTGGGAAAAACCTGAATCAGGTCCCAGTGAATTCCACGAAAACCCTTAAATTATTATCAGTGGACTTTGGATCAAGTTTCTATTGAATGATTTATTCATTATAAAGACCTTATTCAACTTTAATTCCTTCTTGCTGACAGTAATAAGTTTTCTGGATTTAATCTGTCTTGACACTTAGAAAATATTTGGTATTATAGAGGGTAAGGTAAACTAAATGTTTCACTTTCTTCTGCCATTATTTGCTAGGACTTAAAAGAGTGGCCATACATATTTTTATTCTTAACTTCTTCATTATGGCCACTGTCATTTAATATATTGTTTAAAGCATAGATAAGGTGTATATAGCAATGATCCTTTTCTCTTTTGGTCAGTTCAATAATACACTATATAAATTATGGTTAAAAGCTTGTTATTATTGCTATTGACTACTAGAGAATGTATATTCTTACGTTTTCTAATACAAGCCTTTTTGTACAAATTTAGAAATCTGAAGAGAAGACAAAAGCATTATATATATTTTAAATTTATTTAAATTATTTTTGCAGTTTATGCATACAATTTATGATATGACTTGGCCAGTGTACCAAGTCTCTTCCCCAGTAAGTAGTCTCTGAGTACTGATCAAGAGTAAAGAGACTTGCTATCATAGTTGCTTATTCACTTACTTATGCTTTTTTGGTTTTGTTTTGTACCTAGGTGAAATGTCAACAGAAGTGCCAAACATTAAACTGAAAATTGATCCTCGGGATCTGCAGATACAAACATTTACTGTGGAGAAACTATTGGAACCATTGATAATTCAGGTATTTTAATATTGCAGAAAATAAATTGGGTATCTGTAGAGAAGAGGGAAGAACTTTGGCTAAGGACACTATTGTGAAAAGCATACCCACGGTTCTTCTGTACAGGTGGATACTATGGCTCAGTCCATTGGAAATGCTTTTCCAGTTTGGTAATTCATTTAGTCCCTTCCATTTTTACAAAGTCTGCCTCAGTGTTATAACAAATATAGCATATTCTAGCTAGTTTGTGGAATTACCCAGTTGATGTGTAAATGTAAAATGAACCATAAATGGAGTTCCAACACATGAAATGTTTTGTATTTTAAATAGTGAACAGAACTCCAGGTGAGTTTTTCTGAATTGTGAAAACAAATACATTCTGTACATTCTAGAAGAGATGCCTGAAGATCATGTAATTATCGCATATTTTGTAAATATTATGCAAGTACTTTTCCTTCAAACTAAATAAATTTTGGATTTCATAAAAAGCTGTCAGATGCGTTGATGATACTTCCTTTTCAGAATACTACATGTAAGTTTTTTTAATATTCACCAATTAAATATGCAGTGCTTAATGAGAACATCTGTGTCTATATTATGCATGATTATGAAATGTCTTTTTAAGTACAGTGGAGATGATTTAGCTTCAGAAGATCTGAGCTGGTTTTACATATACAGTATAGAAATAAGAGTACTGAAAGACCGCTGTAGGAATATGTTATAGGAGAAAGATGAGATGTCTTCCATTTTGAATCTCAAAACTCTTTTGAACTCCATTCTTAGTGCAAAGATGGAGCACCTGCTTCTAGTCAGTCAATTATGCATAGTAGAAAGATGCCAGTCTATCACTGTGCTTTAGCTTTGCCAAGATGTTGCAGATCAAACTCCTTGTCACAGCTCTGCACTGCTTATTAAGTGGTCAGTGCTCTGACTGCAGTTTGTGTAGGTAAGCTCAAGGTGAGTGACCTTAAAGTAACTGGCTTGACTAGTAGTATAGATGCATATACCAGAGTTAGTTTAATTTAGCTTCTAATTAAAGTGCTTGACTCACTTCCTTGAAAACTTATATAATGTTACAACTTGAAAAGTGATAATACTATATTAATATGTATCTACATGTGCTGCTGTCAGAGCAATGCCTACTTTGTAAATATACCCTCAGGCCCCAGCTAAAAGGGGAATAGATGCAATCTTCTGCTACCAGTGCAGAGTGATGTCCTTGCAGTTTATATCATAGCACTTGGAGCGATCCCTTCACTTGCAGTTTAACACAGAATCACATGATAGTTAATGTTGGAAGAGACCTTGGGAGATTATTCTAAACCCTCTTGCTCAAAGCAGGGTCACCTATAGCAGGCTGCTCAGGACATAATCCACTCAGATTTTGAATATCTCCAAAGGTGGAGAATGCACAACTATTCTGAGCGACCTGTTCCAGTGCTTGACTATGCTCATTGTAAATGTCAAGCTTTTGTCTCCCTTAAACCACAGATCTCTGTAGCATGCTCTGCATGCCATACACAATGTTTTCTCCATGCTTGCCACATGATCATGATAGTTCTTATCACGAGTCTTAAAATAGGTCACTTCTAGTCATATTCTTACATTTTGAGTAACATAGCTTGCCCCCTCTTAATGTCAAACGTTTATGCCTTGAAAGTGGTCAGGGAGATTCTTGTAGCTGTGAGTCCCTGAGCTCTGGGTTGCCTTGAGGCATGCTTTCTTAGGGCAATGGTTTCACAAGGTTCTATGGCAAGGTCACTTATTATTTACTGTATGGAGGTTCAAGATACACACAGAATTACCAAGGACACCCTCCTGTTGGTTCACGAGGTTCAAATTGGACCCCCTTGCTTTCCAAACTCCATCTGAGAAGAGTCTAGGTGCGGCTGGATCCAATCCTAATCCCAGACCTAGTCAACAGTTTATGGCTAAGGGATTTATGCACAATTCCAAAGTAAAGTTTACAAATTCTAAAAGAGAAAGGCGTGCTATAGTCATTTACCACGAATCTGTAAGTGGGAAGGATCTCTTAACCCCGAGGTTAAGTCGCCTTGCTCAAGGGGAGATCCTGATGGGCAGCCCACTGCGATGCAAAGAAAGCTTAATGTGCTCTGGGGCTGTCCCCATATTTATGGGATAAGATGATTGACATATAGTCATTCTTTCAATTCAGAAATGACTATTGGCCGGTGTACGCACAATCAGCCTTATCTGCCCATCGGGATAGGGTCATCAAGACTCTTATTGATGATTAATGTCTGGGTGGGGGAAGAAATCAGGGAGGCAACTCCCAGGATCAGATAATGTGGTTGTTAACACCTGAACAGGGCTATGTGTGAGAAGTCAGCTTGAGCTGGGGAAGGAGCATATCCATCACAGTACAAGACCTATAGGGATGGGGCCTGCAGACTAGACCAGCTAGAAGGAGCAAGACTTGGTGTGCTCCTGCTTATACTCCTTTTGGAACAAGCCTGGGATTACTGTCTACTGTCTGGAGAGAAAGGTCTTGCCGGATGTGATCCTGGGAATGATTTTGGGGAGGCTATAGGGAAGAGAATTCTGCAATGAGCATTGTGAACAGATGGTGCTGATAGTCAAGCTTGAGTATTTTAAAAGATTTAAAGTTGATGAACTGGAGAGCATAATTATGTAAAGTGTGAGTTGTTTTCAGTACCTTAAAGGATCCAGTTCTTTGTGTGTAAAGGTTCTCTAAAGGTTTACTGATAGGAACAGAAGCAACCTGTTTCTGTGAGGGAGCAACCTGTTTCTGTCAGGCACAGAACTGCATCAGGAGGATAGCAAGTGGATTATAAAAGTTGGTACAAAATACCAATATGTAGTTTTCCTCCTAAGTAACTGTACCCTTCCTTCTCAGGCAGTTGCTGTAAAGCAGCTGATAGCCTTCTGAGTGATTGAAAACTTGCATAGGAATTGAATTCTGAATTTCACTTTCAAATTAATTAAATTTTTAAATATTGCAGTTCTGCTGGGGCTATAATAATAATAAAAAGTTGGTCTCCATTTATTCCATTGTATAGTTTCTATCATTTTCATGTTATATATGTGAATATATATGCAAATATACTGAATGCAGCATGTTCCGCTTCTTGTGGATTGTTACTACACACAACAGACTCAAAATTACAATTTAATATTTGCAATAGTTGATATGTCAGTCTGTTTTATGGATATAGAAGTTTGTAAATCTTTAGCTTTTCCATTTCATGATTTTAGTAGTCTTCGCTTTTAGTCCTGATTTATCTTAGTCTCATTTTTTTCTCCAAAGCATAAATATCATAAGGTTGTTTTATAGGGATGTCCAGCCTCTGATACATTTTAGCCTGCTGTTTCCTTTAACAAGATTCCTACCTGCACCTATTGCAATAAATTGTGCCAGTAGATTAGATGCTTTTTCTACAGTAGTTACACACAATATGATGCATTATTTTAATGCATTATTTTAACCACTTATTAGCAATTTAAGAAACTTTTTGTTTTGAAGATTGATGCTTTGTATTTTTCTTTCACTGGGAAGTCACTTCTCTATGCTTATTCTATCTTGGACTGTGTTTAAACTCTTGATTGTTTTCATATCAGGTACTCTTTCACATCAAGTACTTGATGATGACTTAACTTTTTTTTTTTTCTTAATTTAGTGATGTGAAAAACTGTGGTATCAAAATCATTTTTTTCCCCTTCTCATTAACTTATGTATTTTTTCAGGTTATAAAGTTGATTTGTGATGTTATTTTGAAAAGGTAATGATATATTCACATTTTCTATAATCTTTCAAATTGCAAATTCAAGTGTTTCAAATGGTAAACTTGTCCTCTATTTACTCCAGAAATTCTATATATATTCTAACATGTAATAAATGAATCGGTGCTGATCATGCTTTATAACATGTTCTAGGAAAAGTCATTTTTTAAAATCAACTCATCAAAATAATAGTTTCTCTTTCACAAAGCCCCATTTAAAATTTTGCTGCTCTTTAGCTCGCTCATCCAAAACTTTTTATTAATTTGTCTTAATTATTTTTTCTCATTTCTGAGCTGTCACTCACTTATTTTGCCTGCCTTTAATTCTTTGGTTTTTTGCAAGGTATGTGATTGATGGTGTATAAAACCTGAGTCGCAGGTCTGTGGTTTCTTCAAAGTCATCAAGCTGGAGCATCATATGCGCAAGGATTATGAAATTAATCTGAATGTTAGGCCTAGATGTCTTTGATAGACTGCATTAGAAAAGTTTTATTGCATAATGGCAGTAGGTCAGATTGTTCTCAAGCAGCTGCAGTACTATGAGTGTTTTTAGAGTAAATGAAGGAATGTAATAAAGATCTTAACCTGTGTTTTGTAGGATCAAAAAAAACCCCACAAAAATGGTCAAACAAGAAGCCCCTTTTCAGAACTAAACAAAGAAACTACCTCATCTGTAAAAACAGCATAATTTTCTTGAGTGTGTTCTCTAAAACTCGAGTCTGTTAGAAGTGGAAACTCCTTGAGTTCAGAGATAAATCCTTTGACTCAAAGAGTTTGGCTATTTTTTTTTTCTTTTCTTTTTCATTAATGCCTTTATTTTAATCTCACAACAGAAATGTGGCAGGGAAGGTAACTGGCAATTTTAAGAACGTATGCGATCGCAAATGTATTTTTGTGTCCCTTGTATCACTGATTAAAAATAGAGACGTGGAAAGACATTTATTTTCACCCGTAAAAAAGTTTGGCTGCACACATCAAGCCAAATGCTGCTGTGTTTTCAGTTCCTTATATGGTGAGCTTACTTTTGTTTTTGATAAAAATGATTAGCTAGGATTTATTGGCATGGACAATAGTTTGTTATCCCCAAATGTCTGGCTTAGACAAAGGACTGTTAGTGTTTGAAGCAATTAGCATGTGGCTTTGCCAGTGTCATTAGACAGCTGCTTTCAAGTGCCTTATTTTCTTCAAAACGTCTAGAATTGCAGGATATGCTGAACTAAATACCTTTTCAACTATGAAGGGCAGTTTTGTGTTTGATGGTTTTCTTCTACAGTAGTACCAAAGGTAAACTGAACCTTTTGGTGCTAAAGGTATTAAAGTATGGTTTTCCTAAATTACTGTAGTATTAAAGAAGTGGATGTAAATTATGTTCAAGAACCAAATACAGCTTCTGGAAAACTGCTGCACAGTTCCTTAGGAATTCAGTATTTAGGGCAACTATGACAAAAACTTAACAGTTGAGGTTGGCAGTAACAAGTACCAACAGCATGATTCAACTTTACAGCTGTGATGGCGTATGGACTTGAAAATCACACTGTAAAAAAGCTTGTGCTTTTAGTACAGTTCTCTTTCTCTTCCAAAACATACTAAATAAAATCTTGATGATAATGATTTCTGTTGTAAGCTGTGAATCATGCATGTTGTGTATAGCTGTAAGAAAATGTATTTATAACTGGCAGAAAGGCGTAAACCTGATAAATGGGGACAGGCTTTTCTGACTATCTCCTGTAATGCTATCATTTTGACTATGTATCTTTACATTAGAAACTGTATTGACAATGACTCTGAAGAGCACATCATATTAACTACTGTGTAGTTCAGTTCTTTCTGTGTGAGATCTGCCTGAAGTGTTTGCATTCCTCCTTGAGCATCTGTGTTAGAGGCATATGAGTGGTGTTTATTCCTTAACCTCTGAGCCAAAGACTTACCTATCAAATTTTGATTGATATTTGAGGTAAGCTGCATTGGGCCCATTTCCATGAAAACATTATATTTTAGCTTCTGATATTTCCTTTCCTGGCAGTTTTGCTGAAGATAGAGTCTTGCAGTCATGAGCTTCCTCCTGTAGGAAAGATTATTTTTTTGTATTTTCCATTTCTACTGTTTGTTCTCCTCCTCGAAAACATAAGTGAAATATTATTCCATGTAGTTTTTATTCATAAGAATGAAACTAGAGTAAAAATCAGAAATGTAAAATATATTAGTAATATGTTTCTTGGAATAACTATTAAAAAGGCATTTAAATGATAGCTTAATAAGTTACTGTGTAAATTTTTTTTTTAACATTCAGTTTTCTGTCGTCTTTGTTAAGAATATCAGCCTGTAAGCTGTTTAAACACTTCTCAAAATATAATTGTGGATGCTGCTTTAAATGCTCTAGAAATAGTGTTTTAGGGTTTGTAAAGATAGTTAGATTCCTACTCCCAGATTGATTTATGTGCAGTAAATAATTTCATTTATCATCTTTTGTGGCTGAGCTACAGTTAGAAAAATGCTCAAGCGTTCTTTATTTATCTGAGTCAGTGATATTTATGTGAGTATCTCCCTTGGGACTTTCTAAGGCAATTGATGTCAAGTGGTTGGTCTTTGTTATATATCACAAATTCCACCTGAGTAAGGTAGGGGCCAAGGCTTTTTCTTTTAAGGATGTGTTCATAGAAATGCTTCCCTCAGGATGTTTATTAGAGATTTTAAAAGTGTTGCTGCATGAAAAACCTGAAAGTGTTTGAAATGAAGAACAAGGTCTAACAGTGACTGGGAGACAGGACCTTATCTTTTTTGTGGGCTTGTGAAAGCAGCAGTTTCCCTTAGACTAGCTCCAACCACAAGCTGTGCTGCAGCCATGAGCTAAGTTGCATGTTGGATTCAGAAGTTCATACGCAGCTTTTGCTTTGCTTGTGTAATAGTGTTGTCAGCTCCCTTGCCACAAAAAATTTCCTTGCAGTAATATACATACAAAATTCAGTCTTTGAGCTTTGAGAGTAGATTTTTAACTTCATGTTATACTTTAATATTAATATTATATAATACAAGTCTTTCTTAAAATATTTTTAATATATGGCTAATGTTAACAATAATATAGTACTTAAAATAATACTATCTATGTTTTGGCACAGAGAACAGAAGTAGGAAGTTTGTAAAAAATATATATAACTTATTGAAAATAATGTATGTTTTGAAATGCCTCTATAGCACTTTTCTTTAAAAATCTCTTAGAAGTGTTCCCTTATTATGACAGCTCAAGCAGTGCTTCAGAGAAGTTTTGTTAGAAACATTCTGTTGGAGTGAGGAGGCTGTGTGGAGGATGAGGAATGTGGAGTGGGTTGCTACATAAAAATAACTTCTTTATGACTGTTGACATGTGTTCTTAAAAGCCATAATTTGGACCAAGATGCTGTAATCTAGATTCTGAGTAATATGTTGAACAATGTTAATGTATGAAAACCCCTCAGAGAATTCTAAAGTGCTGAATTCTGACCACTGTGATCCTCCTCTGTAAGAAGAGGAAGCACTTGGAGATACATCTGTACACAACCAGATTATTTGTTCCTCAGACAGCTCATGACATATGGAAGTGTGGGAAGCGCTTATTATAATGCCTGCCCTAATGGAAGCCTCTGTAAATATAGTATTTAAAAGTAAAATAGTATTTATATCATAAAGCAATTTAAAAAAAATCGGTGTCAGAGTCTATATCAGAGCTAATGTGGTTTCCACTGGCTTTTCTTTGACGGCTTTAGAATGAAGCGCACACTGATCAGGCATCTTAGGTAATGTGACCTGTCAAACTTGAAGGAAAAGTTTTGTCCATTCACTGTGTATGGCTGGGTTTGCCTGCCCCTTTCTAAAGCAGGGAAAATCCCATCACTTATTCTCACCCATATTTGATTTTTAAAATAGGAAACCTTTTTGCAGAACTTTAATCTCTGTTGTCTTGTTTCTTTTAAATGTAGGTTACAACACTAGTGAACTGTCCACAGAATCCTTCTAGAAAGAAAAAGGGACGATCCAAAAGAGCTCATGTCTTGCTAGCTTCTGTGGAAGAAGCCACTTGGAATCTATTGGACAAGGGAGCAAAAATTGCCAAGGAGGCAACTGTATTTAAAGAAGAACTTCAATCTTCACTCCAGGATGTCCGAAAAGAGAGTAAGTATGTGACGAATAATTTAGGCACCACAAAGGATTAGCTTACACGTGTAACTTTTATATCAAAATGAATGAAGGAAAATTTTCAAGAAGGTTAAATATATTAAAATATTTTTGATGAGATAGAAGCTGTTTCCAGTTATGGCCATACTGTGAAGTACAAATTTCTTCTATTTTATTTTGAAAATGAAAACTTTTTTCTTTTTGTCATGGATTTGGTTGCTGGAGAGAGGGAAAAAGAAAGGAGGAGAAAGAGAATATTGTTAACCCCTGTGAAAACTTGGATGACAAATCACAGATGACAAATTACTATCTGCAAAACTTGGAGAAGGGGATCTCATTTTGAGTCTTTTTTTTTTTCCCAGTAGTTGTTCTTCATGTTTTAAATCCTGGACTTTTTTGTCTCCCTATGATTTCAGGACAGGAAAAGATTTTTATTTATATTTATTTTTTAAACAGAAAAATATCTTTAAGGGCATATTGTTCAGATATTTTTTGAATATTTGCACCAAAATCATAAAAAAAAATTGTTGAGTTTAGCAAAACTTGAATCCTATTGAGCAAAAGTTTTCAGTACTGTTTAGAATGTTCACTTTTCACTGGAGAATAGATAAGTGAAACGAGTCACAGAGCTCTCTGATGTCTAAATATTTATTCATCAATTTTAAACTCCTTAATGGGTGAAAACAAAAAGGATGACATGAAGACCTGGAAATGATACACACACAGGCTAAACCAGAGACTTGATGTGAAAAGGCCTTAATTCTGTAAGTAGCCCTGCAGTTTGTAAAAAATTGGCAAAAGAAATGTTTTAGCTGCACTGGATATTTCAAAGATTTCTCCTAGCTCACTGAGAGCAGTACTTGACTTTAAAAATAATTTAGCAATTGTGAAGTATTTTCCTTATCAAAAGGGTCATTGCCAAGTTGATTAAATGAGCTAATATTCTGTTGCTGGTAACACTCACCCACCCACCCAATATATCCTGCTTTGACCCTTGCCACATAAAGTGCAGTTAAACTGTGTGAGATTGCGTCATGATAGTTTGACCTATTATATGTTACACTGATTGTCTAAGACTATGGTATTTATCTATTTTTAGTGATTCAAGACATTTGGGTCTGGTGTTTCTAAACTTCATACATAGTTAATTCCTAGTTTAAATAATGATTTATTAGCAGTAACATATTTGCAAGCTAATTTAATACATTCTCTATTTTCCAAATGTGCTTAAAGGTGTTTTATTATATATTGAACCATTTTAGAGACAGCAACATTTATTAAGTGTATCACTCACATGCCAGACACTGACAATAACTGTACAGCTGTCGCTTTATTTTAAGGTGCTAAAATGTTGGAGGGAAATAGGTCTGGTTAAATAAAGCCAGGATATCTATAAATATATATTTTGCTGTGAATTTAGCTTTGAGGTACTTGAGTGCAATTTTCTCTAATACCACTCATAGAGAAGTGTGCAAGCTGGGCCCCATGTGGAAAAACACCGTTTTTTTTTTTTTAACATAGTATTTTTCAGTGAAGACTGGATTCCCCTTGTTACTTGCAGTGGCTGGAAAATAAATGTTTAAGTTAATACATACTTGGTACTCTTCTTGGGGAAAAAAAAGTGGTTTTCTGATTCAGAGATTAAGGTATTTTAGTTGGAAGTTTAGTGTAGTTTAGTTGGAAGATACTACTGCATAGATATGTGCAAAAGACCTCCTCTCATCAATACTGGCATTCCATAAATGAATAGTTTCCAGTGTTTTTCTGGGATCAGATTAAGAGGGAGTGATGGAAGGTTTCCCAAAGAATCTCCTTTTCACTGTTGAGCAGCATTCTTAGGGCACATGGCAGTTTGTACTTGAAGGACTGTGCAGCAGTCCCATTTCAGATGATTTTTCTTTTGTATTTTGTCTCCCTGCATGTGCAGTTGGACCAATTTCTGAGTTTCTGCTGTTATTCAAGGTAGTGATTATTGATATTGGCTCCCTCCTGGTTCCAGAGGTGGCCCCTTTTAGAATTTATGATGCATACATAAGCTGTCTGAGGTACTTCAGGGTGCTTTTGAGATGAAAAGTGTTATGACCAGCAAATACCATGGTTATCTGTTATACCGATCAGCTGAGATATTTTTAAAAAGTCTTTCATTTTGGAGTATTCTTGTAGTTTATCCATTCCAGGCAGGTAACACAGGATTCAATGAAAATATGTGGTTTTATATTGATTTTTTTATATGTAGATAATGTAAAAATATTTCACATTTTCAATTTATTTATTGATCCTCAGCCAAGACCAGAAGTGACTACAAAAATAAATAATACATAAAGTAGATTATATAGAGCTCATACATTTTAAAAGGAAGTTAAGTCAATATTATCACCTATCATCATGCAATGACAAATTGAGTGCTCACAACACATCTTCTCCAAGGATTTGTAGAGCTGTTCAAGTTAATTTTAAGAAGTTAAGGAACAATTATATAGTAAATAGCAGCACAATAATTTTGCAGTTACTTTTAGATCTTACAACTGTATATTATTTTTAATTTGTGATATGTCTCCTCATATGTAGCTTTATGTTATATTATTCAAATCACATTTTGTTGCAGTTAAATGTCTCGTGATTTGCTTCAAGCTCTCTGGAAGAATGTGGGTCATTGTGATAAAACTGTTTGCATGCAGCTACATGTCTTAATATACAGTATTTAATTTTCTGTGGGGGTACATTTTTTATGGTGACTGGCAGGTGTTTTTATTCCTATGTTTTTAAATCAATTATGAATTTATATATGTGGCTACAACTTCTATTACTGTAGAGTGGAATTTTGAAACAATTCTCTAAATTTCACTCAGATTTGAACCAAACTATCAGTCCCACAGTTGCAGACCAACACTTGGAAAGTATAAATAAAAGCTCTCTTCTGCTCACATTTTAGCTTCTGTCTCACATTGAGCATGTTAAGTTGAAGACTGTGATATGATTATTTTGAAGGCCAGTGTACAAGTGCTGCTGTTCCTTTTCGAGTTTATTATTAGGAGATCATTTTAGAGAAATGATAGACTTTTTTCAAGATTATATTGATAATCCTGTTCATAATATTATCTTATGAAATTGGGAGAGTGAAGGGATAAGTTAGCAGACCAAGTGAAGAGAAAACATGGAGTAATATGTTGCATTTAACTTATTTCAGGAAGGAATACCATGGAATGTTTCAGAAATGGAAGCATTGGTATGGCTTAGCTGACTGTACTTCAGTCACAATGAACAGTGTCAGTGTATGAGATTTTGGTCTCAGATTCAGTTGGATTTCACTGTTGATCTGAAGGAGGATGCTGCTCTAATGCATGGCAAGCATGTTCCTGTGTGAATTCCGTTTCTCATGTTTTTTACCTTCTTAGAAAGTTTTATCAAAGATGTAGGGTCTGATCATTTTAATATGGCGGTTTATGTATTTCTCTTTGAACTTCAAAAAGATTTCTTTATAAGGGCTATCTCATTCCACGTTTGGATTCTGTTTTTAGAACTCCATTAAAATGGATCACCAGGAAGACCTAGGTAGGCTGTCTACAGGCTCTGAGCTTCACCCAGGAAGCTGCTAGAACTGCCATGTCTTCCTTTTGATATAGTTTGGTAAAGTTTTAAAGGGCCAACTTTTGTCTGTGCTTACGTGTGTGTATATATATAAATATATGCATTTATATATATAAATTTTATGCCAAAATAGAGTATTAAAACTAGGTAAAAGCATTTTTTGGGAAAAAAACTGACACTTATACAGTAGTTTATGGAAGGAATCAGTATGGTTTTGTATTGCAAGAAGGATTTTATTTTTCTTTTTTTTTCTGCATTTGCATCATGATGTGATTGCAGTTTATTTTTCAAACAGGCTCAGCACCTAAAATGTTTGGTATTTATTGCCTTTTCTTAGTGACCCTGTATGGTCAGAAACACAGCAGTTGCCTGCATTGTTTCCATCTATTGCAATGTTAGTGTTGCATGTGTTTGGCTGTTATCAGGTCTCAAGTGTGTTCCTAGATAAGCCTTAAATCACACATAACAGAGTTGAAAGCAAGTTACTTCCTGGAGTCAAATTTTGAATCTTCAGTTACTTTTTGAGAAGAAATTAGAAAATCTAATTTGGTATTTTGGATGTCCAGATTTAATATATTTTTGACAGAAAATAGGGAAGAGAAAGTTTGACTTAAAAGAAGTTACCTCTCAGTGGCCAATGCTAGGGAAGATCTATCTGTGAAGATATTTCCTGAAGGAAAGGGAGAGTGATCTCTTGTATAATGCGAGGTCAAAGGGACTTTTAGAAGTTATTTCCCCTTGCCCCCCGCCAGCCCTGCTCAAGCAGGGTCTCTGGGCAGCCTGTTCCAGTGCTGTTCTCGCGGTAGAACAGTTTTTCCTTGTGTGCAGAGAGAATTGACTGTGTTTTGGTTTGTGACTGTTGCCTTTCTCACTGGGCACCACTGAGCACTGATTCTACCTTCTTTACACTGTCCCAGCAGATACCTATACACCCTCCTCAACGTGCTGGCAATGTTCTTTCTCATACCTAGGATACCATTGGCCACCTTTGCCACAAGGGCACAAGTTGTGGTCAACTTGTCCACCAGTGCCACCAGTTCCTTCTCTGCTTAGCGGCTTTCAAGCAGGTGGGTCCCCAGCCTGCCCTGGTGCATGGGGTTATTCACCCGCCTCACGTGCAGGACTCTCCCGCATGTGCAGGTTCCCTTTGCTGAACTCCGTGAGGTTTTTTTTCTGCCTGTCTCCAGCCCACTGAGGTTCCTCTGAAAGGTAGCTCAGCCCTGTGTTGCATCAGCCGCTCCTCCCAGCTTTGTATTGTGAGCACGCTTGCTGAGGGAGCATTCTGTCCCATCATTCAGGTCACTGGTGAGTAAGTTCAATCAGATTGGATCCAGGATTGACACGTGGGATATACTGCAGACTACAGGCCTCCAGGTAGACCACTGATCGCCACCCTGTGAGCTCTGCCTTGCAGGGAGTTTTCAATTTGCCTACCCCACAGTCCGCTCTTCTAGCTTGTACTTGTACTCAACTCTTATTCCTCATGCAAAAATCTCTTAAAATGAGCTTAGCTTTCTTGTTTTATGCTGAGAGGTGCGCATGTATGTTCTGCATCTAAAGGGCTTTAATTCTAGTGATATAATTTAGGTATCAAAGTGCTCTCTTTTCATCATCTAAGCAGAGCTCCCCTATAAAAAAGCTACTTCTGACATCCCCAGCACTGGATCAGATGTCCCTGAGTCAGGAAGGGGCGATGAGGAGACTAGTGCAAAGCACAAAATGTGGGTCTATGCTGTGGCTCTGATTACACATTAGGAGCAGCTGTATGATAGTGGAAATGGAACTTCCTGATATGAGGCAGTAAAATAATTGCAGTGCAACAGAATACAGTGGTATCCGAGTGGGCTGAATGAACCTGTGAGGCAGGAGAAAAATGTCCAGTATTATCTATGGAAAGTTATTGTGAGCATCTGAGTTATCATGTTATTGAATATTAGGAACACGTAGGAGATGTATATCTATTTTCCTCTGATTCTAATAATGCTGCTAGTAGCTGGCTGGATGTAGCAGAATCCTTTATTTGCTGTAGAAGATAAAGATGATCATGCTAATGATTAGTTTTGCTTCATGTATTTGTTTTTGGAAAGGGTGGGGAGCTTTGCACTCCATGAGACAATTCCCAACCTTCTCTGGTCATAATTCTGCTTGTGGGTAAGTTCATGCCTTCTGGACTTGAGACTTCAAATGCTAGTGTAAATCAGAAGTCATAGATCTGTTACTGTTGGTATGAGCCATTGATTTTTCCATTGCATTTGAGACTAAAAATCACATACTGACATAATGGGTCTCAAACTGTTTATGGAAAGATTCTTACAAAAAATACTTGCTCCTATTAGACGTGTAGAAGTCAAACACAGGTGTTTGTTCTTCTGTTGCCAATAAACAGAAGATTTGCCCTTATTTCAGATTTACTAAAGCAATCCATATGTTTATGATCCCCAATGACATAATAATTGCAGTGTATGTTATGCAGACATAAATCCTTTAGCAGTAAGAAAGCTCAAGTGACGTAGCAGTGCAAATCTACCTGCTGGAAAACTGAGCAACTAAGAAGACATTTTGATGCTTAACACATTACCTAGTCCAGAGAACAGTGAGGATTGAAATATTCTGTTTTTCACTGGCTGCAATACCTCGCTGCCTGCATCAGGGAGCTCCCTTCAACATCGGTGTTCCTCCAGAGCTATAAATCCACCTACCACAGGGATTCATTGGTGTGGATGACAGGACTTTCTTGGCAGTAATACCTCCTTGTGGGAGTAGGGAAGAATGACAAAATTCACTGACTTTCACATGGCTGTAATAGAAAATAGCAAATAAGCAAAGAGAAAGCCAGATGTGCAAACAAATAGGAGAAGATCGTGATGCTTAGGGTTGGAGAAAGAAAAACAATTAATTATAAGAAATGAAAGAAGAAAGCACTGTTCTGGACTTATCTAAAGCAGAGAGAAGCATTTAGCTATTCCCTAAATGTGTTTTTTGACCACTGTCTCGGAGAGGTGCTTGCTGTATGCACAGATTGCCTGCCATCAGCTAGCAGCCTTGCAGAGGTGTGGGTGTTTGTCAGGTATTTACCAACAGCAGATTGGCCAACTGGCTCATGAGTGTCTTATTTTTAAGGGAATTTCCAGGTATTTTTTTGTCGTTGTATAATGTGTGGGTATTCTAACTTTTTAAAAAATTACCTCTGGTTGCACTGTCTTTTTACCTCTCAGATTTTGGTAAGCACACACAGGGGTAGCAGCCAGCTGATGACAATAGTCAGTAGTTAATCAGCTAATGGTAGCAACACCACCTATTTTGGGAATCTTATATCTACATGTGCTGAGATGTCTGCCTTCTGCCACTAATTATGTGGCTGTGATGTCTCTTGACTTTTGGGTGGCTCTCATTTGGATGTCTGAAGTAACTTATATACTCCCATCTTTCTGCTTCCATAGTTATGTAACTAAACTCACACTCATCATTTGTGACAAATATTAGGGAGGAATATTTGATAGAAGTTACAGTTACATGGGAGAGGAGTTAGGTTGCTTTGACCTGTCATGCACTCTACTGCTTTTTAAGCAAATTCTAGCTATGTTGGTATAGAAGGTGCCATTTCTTGCTGCTTTTAATCACAGCTCTGACTGTCTTAGATTGCATTTCATACCTCAGTTTTGGGGCATGATCCTATGACCATCCTATACTTTGTCTTGCCATTAAGTCCAGTTCATTTCTAAGGGGTATGTCATGTTTCACACCCTTCTGGCTTGTCTTCCTCATGTACTCACTCATCAGTAAAGAATTTGATCCAACAGGAATAAATCTGTGTGATTCGTACTACTTAAAATTCCAAACGTGACGTGAGTACCATTGTGGTTGTCCGAATGTTGTCTTGCATAACTGTATAATTCTGACTCTCATCTGTGTAGTGGGAAAAGAAGAAAATAGTAGAAATAGATAGGAAATGAGTTTTAAGCCTTGTTTCTTGTCATGTGGTTTAAGTGCCCAAAAATGTGTGTGCAAAAATGGTGTGGGGTGATTCACTGTTAGATACTTGTGCTTCCAAGTTAAATGCAACTAAATTCAGGTTATTTGGCACATCTTGCAAATACACCGTTATTAAGTTAAAGGGCATTTTAGGTTTTTAGTTTTAACAAACTTACTTAGCTTTGGGGAAAAAAAGTGCATTTACCCTGAAACATGTAGATCTTAGGGGCCTGTTCTGTGCATGGAAAACACTGAGACTTATCCAGACAGGAAAAAAAAAGTGGTTCCTGGAGACTAACCTGTAACTCGAGAGGGTATTTCCAGGATGGCCTGGAGCAGAGGGAGGTTAGGAAGAGGTCCTCCCTTTGTTTTGCTAGTACTGTAAAGCTTTTAACCAAGATTGTTATCAGTAGAGTGCTCTCTTGTGCTTATGTGGACTTTAAACCCTTATCTCTCATTTCCCAAGGTAGAGCCTTATTCATCAAGAAGTGAAAGCATGACAGTGAGTTTGGAGGGAGATGGTTCTGTCAGTCTCTGTGCTGTTTTTGAATGGATTCATTAAACCTTCATCGAGCCTCTGTTGGCAGATAAAAGGAAGGCATTAGTCAGAAGGCAGCAGGCAACGCTGAAATAATAGGCAGCCTGAATTGTCTGAGCACTTCAATCAGCTAAAACATGCTTGGAGAACAACTATGAGATGGAGAAAGAGGAGGGACTAGTTTGCGAATTGTGATGAGGCTTTGGTGTAAAACTGTGAAGGTGACAGTGATTCTAAACAGACCGAGGTGCCCAGCATATGTCAGTGTTGAAATATTAGTATTCTCAGATTTTGGAACTATCTGAGAATAAACATGACTTATGGGGGAATTTTGAGGGTATCATTTTTCAACATAAACTCCTAAGTGTCCAAGATGCTTGGAAGATACCCAAATCCATAGGGTCATTCTGCTCTGCGAAGAGTGGTATCAGAGCACACTAGGCAAATCATTACATGTCAGGGCTTGTAAAAATGGACTTCAGCTTTGGGTTTGTGGATGAGAGGAAATGTTGTTCAAGATATTTCTGGGGAGCTGCTTTGCTCTAAGAATATTACCCTTTAGTTTATGACTCTTGTTTAATATTCCCAGTGATAACAGTGGACTTCCTGTCCTTAGCCAAGCTGTATCTTACTCCTTTCTGATTTTCAGTTATTAAACTGTAACGCTCACCATCTACTCCTGTCTGCTTCTCTCACAAGTGAGTTCTTTCTCTCCTTCCCAACCGGCTTTTCTAATCGATAAATCTTCCTGTCTTGATCACTTCTGTTTGGGCAGCTTTTACTCTGTGCAAAGATGTTATGTAATCAGGGTATAGAGAAGTTGAAAAATAGTTATCTTTTGGCTAATACATACAATAGACAGCTAGTACTAATGAGTGACTAAGCTAAGCATTACTATGCATGTTACCCACAGTGAAGGGGTTAACAAGAACATCTGGTCCAGACAATTGTCAGTCATGTGGAGAAAAATGTTGGTTTCTGTTGCTCCTCTCTAACTGGCTGATCCTCAGCCTCACAGAGATGCTGTCTTACAAGCCTGTTATTTCATTAGGGTTTTATAACTTTTCATGTCAGTATTTTTCCTCACCATCTCAATTCCACTTTTTGGTCTCTCTTTTTGGTGTGAATTTAACTAACATGCTTTCTTACACCTTACAATTTCCCCAGCAAAACTGAGTGAGGTTGCACAGTTGTCCGATGCCAAACTAGATCTTGCATTGGACACAGCTGTTCCCTAGGACTGAGACATGGTATATTTCAGGCTGTGAAAGACCAAGTTAACATTACACATCTTTTATGTGTTTGGAATGCATACCCTCAGAACAGTAGAATATTTCTCTTATCTTTCCCATTATAATATTATAATATTTTCTTCTTTTAGCGGGTTCAATCTTTTTTCTTTTTCAAGAAAATTCCTTTCTCTTCATTACTTCTGAGTTTCTCCAGAAATGCTAGTTCCCAACTGCAGTTCTTCATAATGGCATCAAAATCTGTACCTAAAAAGCTAAAGTTGCAAGAAGTTAGCAGATTGACTGGCTCTTGCTTTTATCATTTTAAAGGATACAGGTGATGTTAATGGGCCAGGGTGCTTAGTTAAAATGAATTAGTAGATGCTTTGCCTCACTGGAGTGGCACAAGACACCACAAAAATAGCAATGAGTCGGGACTGCATCATTCATGTTGTAAGTAAATGCTATAGAATACTGTGTACTGTTTTCTTCCCACTCTTACAAACATTTCAGATATTGTGTATGTCTAAAAAAAATAGTAAGTCACTCAATAAACAGTGTAACAAGAGCCTGCCTTCCTTCCAGTGTGCATCTCAAGAAGAACACTTCTGTATTTTTTGGTGCTTAATAATCGATGAGCTTCTACTGCCAGTCCAACTCGGCATCAGTGAGGGCTTTATTTTGGACTTTTTATTGATTTGCTATTTTTGTGAAAATATGTACCTAATTTTGTTGATTATATTCTGCTGTGCAAAAAACTTCAAATTTGAAAACTTGAAATTTTCCAGTAAGTTCAAAAGTTGCCAGGTGACCAGTCAGAAAGAGTGATCATGTTAAGTTCAATTTCTTGGGGAACGTCTCCCTGATTCTTCAGGCAATGGTTGCTCAAATGAGTCTGCAGGAACCCAGATGGGCAGCTGGTTAAAATTCGAAGCTCGTGCACTTTAGTTGGACAACAAATATACATTATTTTTTGTTTTGCTGTTGCACTAAAACACTGCAGTTGTTGCCCCCTGGTTTTGTGCAAGTGTATTTAAAAATGTGACAGTATACTGATCTAAATTACGCTGCAGTGTACCCCTGTCAAACACAGAAGACATGATGTTAACTTGTTCTTTTACAACTTGAAAGATACCATGTCAAACTTTGTGTCTTCAAAATCAGTGACTGGCAGGATGAACGGATAGCAGTTAAATATGAAATTAAAACAGAGACAGGTTCATTTAAACATTTTTTTTTCTGAGAAATTTAGAAGGTTTTATTTCTAATTAAAGTCATAAGAGGAATGAAACAGCAAAGTGTAACTTGATGCTATTCTGTATTAAATTGTAATACACTGTATTTCCCACCTCCTTTGACTTTCCAGACTTTGCATCTTAGCACTACCTGCTATGGTACTGCACCCTGTGCCACGTGCTCTAGGCCTCCCTGCTTGAGCAGGGAGGTTGGACTAGATGATCTCTACAAGTCCCTTCCAACTTTAGCCATTCTGTGATTCTGCGATTTTGGGAAGTACCTTCAACACCTGCTTCAAGTACCTGCTTCTTATTTGCCAAATAACTAATTGAATTTTAGCTGTTTCCCCCCCAAATTTTGCAATATATTCTAAAGGAGTTTGTTTTATTTTGCAGGTCAAGCCTTAAGGGTGTCAGCAGAGGATTTTACCAGTGATCCCTGCTACCTTCCCAAGAGGCAAGCTGTTGTCCAGGCAGCCCGGGCACTGCTTGCGGCTGTCACAAGGCTTCTTATTCTGGCAGACATGGTCGATGTGGCATACCTGCTGGAACACTTAACTGTGGTGAGTAAAACCAGCCTTGCCTGAGAACAGACACCTTGCCTGAGAACAGACACTGTTTCTTAACTGTTTCCTCTGCCTTGAATGTTTTTTTCTTTTTGTGCTTGGAAGCTGCAGACCTCATACATGCAGCATCTTGGCACTTGGTAGAAGTGTAGATTTTATACGAAGCTTGTAGAATATACAAACTACTACTTTTAAACTTAACAGGCTTGATCTGGAGAAGATTGTTATCTGTAGGATTACACTTAACTTCCTTTATTTCTCATTTCCTATTTCTTTATTTAAATTATTATATAGATACTTACACATGATACCATTTTGATATTTTATATCAAATACTGACATGCAGACTTAAAGAGGATCAGTATGAAGGAAGTCTATTTTGCTGAGGATAGGGGAATGAAAATTAGGCTCCAAATGAGAGTAGGAAGTAGTTTTGCTTCATCCTCTAGTATTTCTTAATAAAACAACATTTTAGTGCTTTGCTTGAACCTCCAACTGTTGGAAACGGAGCACAGGCTAAATCAACCACTGGCACACAGAAGCTTCTATGCGGTTATAGCCCGCACATGAATGAGGCCACATGAATATGAAATTTGTCATTTGTAAAGATATGTCTAGATTTTACACAGGTATTTTCATAATCCTAGATGCACCCAGAATCCCAGAACGGTTGAGGTTGGAAGGGGCCTCTGGAAACCATCTAGTCCAACTCCCCTACTCCAGCAGGGACACCCAGAGCATGGGGCACAGGGTGGTATCCAGGCAGATTTGAAGATCTCCAGAGAAGGAGACTCCAGAGTCCCTTTAAAATTTTTTCATTGCATTTTACTTAAGAGTATTAAAACTGGGTAGTTTTCTTTCTTAGAGTTTCAGTATTTCTGTACAACACTATAATTCACTTTTTTTTTTTTTTTTGAAAATGAAATTAACAATAAATGATAACCATAAAATAATGAAAGGAATCATTTGGAAAAACTCAAACCCTGTGGGAGCTACAATCTTCCTCTCCTATACTAAAATTTAGTTCCCTTGATAGGACTGAGAATTGAGTTCCTCAGTTAATTCTTAGAAAAAAAAAAAATACTAAACTGTGGTTCCCCAAATGCCCATGTAGGAAGGCTTAGCTTTGTCCTAGAGGAAGATAGTACATTTTCCATGTCAATCCAGTCTCTACTCTGGTTGCTGAACTAGCTGTTACTAGCTGTAATGGTGTCTTTTTACATTGACATCAATTAATTAGAAAATGAATTTAGAATATAAAATAGTTTTGTAATAAGCTACTCAGAGTCCTTCAAATGGTAACAGCTTTTCGTCACTGCGAGCTGACACAGATTCAAATACAGTTAAAATATCTATTGAGTCCTGAGTTGCTCTTTTCAAAGTCCTTAGCTTTAATTATAGTAATTTAGAAGTCCCTTAGGAATTCTGATTTCCTTAAATGTGGATCTGCTCTGAGTTGTGGCTGCACAGGGGGCAGCATTCCCAGGGTGGCTGCAGTGTAGAAAGAGCCCGTGTCTTTGCTGTATCAGCTTTATATTCTGAAGCTTTGCAAGTTCATATCACTTGGAAATACAATTTTCTTTAAATAAGCCTTTAGCAGTCTGTCTTTGAACTTGTTCTAAAATAGGCATACTTGTACCATTTTATCCTCTTCTCCACAAAGAGCTGAATGATATAGCTATTACTAATCATTTGAGACGAGACAAGAAATTTCATTGCCTTTTATTTCCGTAACTCTGAGCTCTGTAATTTTCATTGAATAAAATCAAGAAGTTTAAAGAACTGAACTGAACAAGAAGTTAAAGAACTAAATTAACTCTAAAAAGGGAGGCAATTATAACCAAATGATTGTATAATGAATTAAAATAAACAAAGCAAAAATTCTAACCAAGGAATTAGAATTCTATATATAGAATTAAAAACAAAACAAAGTGGTCCAGCATTACTAGAGACCATTTATACTGTGTTAATCCAGTCTTATGAAATAAGAAAATATTTTCTGGGAAGTTACCCATTTATGTATCTGTTATTTACACAGCCATTCTTTGAGGGATGCTGGAAGTTTCATCTTGCTCATTTGGTAGAATTGGTTGGTTCCAACATCGTCACCCAAAAAATTTTGGGCATACTTTTTCCTGGATAAAAATAGGATCAATATTTCCCCACTTACTTGTACTGATAGAATACAATCTTGGTCATCAAACTTTAATTTCATTCTGTAATCATGGAGTAAATATAGAAATGAAACGATGACAATGTGACTAGTTGTCATATAAATCCCCTAACAGTGTTATCTGTTGCATCTGCCATTCTGAGATATTGAGGAAAAAATGAATCCCCAAATTCCTTCTTCCAGTTCATATGGTTTATGAGAACATTGTCTTTTCTGTTCATTTTGTTTAGACTTGGGTTTTTTTTTTTGATTTCTAAATAATAAAATACTACTATAAAAGAGGATATAATATTGGAGCAAAATTTTTTGTGATGACAAAAAGATGACTAGAAAGTCAGTTTGATTGGAAGAATTTGATATATATGGCAGGAATTCCATTCCACATCAAATATTGTCCAAAAATATTGTGAATAACTAGGTGCATCATGAAAATAACTGAATTTAATGTGTGTTTCAAATGATCACTAATTAAACAGAAAGAGAATTTCCATTTTTTCTTCACACTGTAGAGTCCTCACCCCAAAATACATATCAAAAAATGCATCTTAGAAGTCAGTACAGTTTCTCAGTGACTGATGGTATTCTGCCCTAGTATGTTTTTAGTTCTTCATAGAACTTGCAGCCTACTACAGATATGTAATTTACAGCCTACAACAGATATGATGATGCAGTGCAAACACCAAGCTCATTTTAATTAGTGTTGACTGAGAAAATGAAAATGGAAGTATTGACAAGGAAAATTGGTTTCATTAAACAACCTAGATTTTTAAAGAGGGAGGAGTTTAAATAAACAGCTGTCTGTGTCTGATCCTTTATGCTTGTTATAGAGTTTGAATCTCTAATCATAAAACTGAGTTGTGAGAAATGTAGTTAGGCAAAGGGCTATCTTGTGAATCACATTTTTTGAGTCAGAGGTCTATTATCAGCCTACTCATTTTGATTGGTGACGGTCAATAAGTGAATTAACAGACTAATGGAATTGCTTAAGTTTATTGATTGGAGAGAAAAGCAAGAAGGTAACAAATTCAGAAAATTTAATTCGGAGAGCATTGACAGCATGCTTTTTTTTAAAAAAAAATCTGTTTTAGTTTGTGCTGAACCAACATGTTTTATCTCCCATATCCCCCCACCGCCTTGCCATGTTCGTAGGTTTAGAGTTTGACTCTTCATATTTTTCATAAACTTCTCAGCAGACAGTGATCATTACAAAACACTTGCTTAAAATTGTTGATAATTATTGCCATGAAAAAAAGAAGTGAGAATGGCTACAGATAAGAAGCAGCTTGGAACTTGGGCCTCTGTCTGCACAGCTTTTCATGTGGCAGTGTGGTTGCATAAAGGAAGAAATGTAAGTCATCTTAGACTCACCTGCGGTTCAGGTTTAGGTATTCATTGCATAGCTTTGCTCTAACTAGAATTCAGTGACATGCTCTTCAAATTCTCTTCTGTTTATTTCGATATTGTAGTATCATGCAGTGTAACATAACGTTAATAAATAAAAATATATATAAAAAATAGAGAAGCAGACAAGTCTGGGATACGAGCTCAGGTTGCAAAACTGAAAGTGATCACAATCTTCCATTTGACTTCAGTGGGTATGGGTTTTACCTGTTCTAAGAGAAGTCTCTGAATATAAGGGATGCATTAAAAGGTTTGCAGGAGTGTTTGAGAGAGGATTTGACTCCCCTTTGATTCATGCTGATCTTTGTTTTCTGATCAGCCAGCAGAACTGGATCCTTGCTGCTATTCCGAGGTCAGTATATGCCTTGCGGAATAAACTGAATTTGTGATTCAAGTTTCAGAGTTTTAAATTGCACTCCACAAATTTGGTAGCATCTTTATTGTGCAGTAAGTGACCAAAGAAAAGCAGTGTTTAACCAGGACTTAATTGTTTTTTTTTCAAAGTGAACATCCTCTCTAGTGCCATCGGAGCCTGGATACACTTCTGTTGCTGGTACAGTGGCTACTTTATAACTCCCTAATGACTCCTGGCTTTACAACCCCCAGGCTTCTCTTGAACAGGAATACGCTCAACGATTCTCTTCTAACAAACTGTTGCTAGGGAACAGTCTCCCCAGTGACTGCAGTGCTGTTTATGTAACATTTCTGGTTTTTCTCTTAGCCTGGGAATCGCTGGAGAAAGAACATTCTCCTTTTCTTACCAGGTAGAAACATGGCTTTGAAGGAGCCCTAATTGGCTAGGTAGCTTCAGGTAATACCGCTCAAGAATTTCTTTGAAGTGAGCAAACCAAAAGCTCCCCAAACTACTTTACCAGAATACAGAAACACTAAATGGAAGACAGTAGATATATTTTGAAGAGAAAAACAGAACTGCCAAGATAAAAACACACTTAAATGAAAAGGCTTGAAAACAAATCCGATCTCTGCTTCTTTGTAGTGTAGAGCCTTCCCTTCAGTCTTGTTTCTAGTTCAGCATGTCACAGTGGCTTCCTGGTTTGCAGCAGATTATTCAGTCTTCATGTGCATTGAAAATTTTCTGTTGTCACATCTCACACAGGTGTGGGTCTGCCTTCATCTGAATTCCTACTGCTCAGGAATTTTCAAGGCTGCAGATGCCCTCTTTGCTGCCTCATTTTTTCCTGTCCTACGCAGTATCCTAGAAAAACCCTAAGCATGAACAAAGCTTACATAGTAGATTTGAGAGAAAGTTGTTCCCATCTGTTCCATAATGTCCATCAGTTTCAGAGTACAGAAGGATCAGCTCCTCGCTGAAGTCTTCATGTCAGAGCAAGGAAATGGGCAGCTTTCACCTCTGCTGTTCAGTCACCACCTTTTTAGCAGGAGGCAAATCACGTCCATCTATGCACTCTAGCAAAAGGAAGGTAAAGCAGCAGAGAACAGTAGGTAGCCCTCTAAAAATCCTTGCTTTCGGGGCAGCTAGTTTTAATACCTGTAAAACTGGGTGTTGGGCAGGTATGTACACGTGGGAACATTCCTGTAGTCTGGTGAAAGACTAATTTAGGCAATAGTGGTATCTCCGATTGCCTGAGATGGAATATAAGCTGCACTGTGTCAGCTTCACAAAACAGGAGAAAATAACGGTGAATATAAATTTATCTGGCCTCACATGGCTTGGCTGGAAGCTTTATGTACACTGTTTAGCCAGCTCAGACATAATGTGTGTGGGGGTGTTTTAAATAAAAAGGGTGATTTTTTTCTGGATTGGTCTTGTGGATATTTTTGATATTATGAAGGATATTTATGTACTCGAACTGTGTTTTTTAAAAATATGTGTAATGGGAAAACTATGAGAATTTCTAAATGAAGAGAACTGTAAACATAAAGCTTAGGAAGAGCTAGAGTGCAAAGGTGATTTGTAGAATAGGTTAGCCAGAATATACTAACGCCTGAAGCCAGAAATCAGTATTATGTCTTGTAATGAAGAGGTTTGAAAGTTATTTTGAAAAAGTTGGAAAGTGGGTTATTAAAAAGTCAACAACTGTTTTAAGTATTATTTGGACTATGTAGATGTCTGCAAACTCCATTTGAGGCCTAGGACTCCACTGAGGTAGATCGTCTTTGAACGCATCGCTAAAAGCCACCATTGCAAAATTGTTTCTTTCTGAGTAGTAGTATATTTTAGTGGTATATTTTGCTTATGCAGCAACACTAACACTGAAGTGCAGTGTTTAAAGGAGAATAATGCTGAAGAAACACTTAGAAATTTTCTCTTATGAGCAGTAATCTTGGAAGGAAAATTCTAGGTTGGTAAAATGACCTTGGAAATTCAGAAACTTTTGTTAGATTATGTGTAGGGAGTATAATAATGAAGCTAGTATAATGTACAGTGTTCAGTGGGTCATGTACAGTGATTCATCTGGTCAACAACTATTTGTATGTCAAGCATGCACAGATAACTGACTCAGAGAAATTTATTTCATAGCATTTTATAACTTTTGCTTTAGAAGACAACTGAAATGCTTGTGAAACGGTGTTTGCTTTATATTAGAAATGTACATATCCAGACCTTCCTAAAATGAAAGCACAATCCTCTGATAGTTCCTGAATAGAGGAGGCTGTGTGACCTGCTCTCCGTAAACCTCTCTAAAGAGGCAGGTCTGAGCACACGCCATCTTTGCAAAATATTGGAAGAACAACTGCTTTTCATAAATATGTGTTCAGTAATTGGAATTTGAGAGAGTGTTTTTTTATTATTGGTTCTTTCAGTCATCTCTCTTTGTGATGTAAAGTAGTACAGTTAGTGTAATTTAGTGTTTTAAAGCAACATTACTTATTAAAGAAGGAAGGTATTTTTTAAAATGAACTACTTCCTTATGTCAGAATGGAAATGAAATTTGCTTCCCTTAATTCAGCTCCTATTCATCCATATCAAAAGAATGAGACAAATGGATAAAATAGTTTGCAAATAGATAAAATAGTTCAGTGCTGTGTTCTTGTCCTGCATAATAGTTGATACTGAATATTTCTAATAACAAAGGCTTTTCATTGCTTCTGTTCAAGACAGGTCAGAAAAGTGCCATTCTGCTTATTCTTAAAAAAAAAAAAAAATAGACTTTTATAGGAATGGCCGAGAATCTGAATTAGGCTTGTAGATCAACAGCAAGTGAAGGATGTGTGCAGTGGACCAGTTGATAGTGTCACTTTTATGCCTTAGCTAGATTCTTAATCAAGTGACATTAAAGCTATGTGGTTTCTCAAATAGCATCATTCACAAACCAGAAAATGCAGTATTTTCAGCTTCCCAAATGTTTCTGTTGAGTTTGTATGATTTTTACCAGGAATAGGACTTTGTACTCCATGTTTAGTGAAGTCTCCTCCTACATCTCCAAATTGTAAGTAATGAGGAACATGGCACTAAGTATCTATGATCTAATCTCATTTATAACTAGATGTCAGCAGGCCATTAAATTTTACTGCTCATATTGAGGTCCCAGGCTTGGCAAGGAAATCCTTTTAGAACTGGAGTGAATCTAGTCCACGTGGTATTCATGTGCCTTTTCAAGAATGTTGCCTGACCCAAATCCTAGACCAGGATGCTACAGCGCCAAGTGAGCTACTGAGCTCAACAGGCTCAAACCTCAGATCAAACCAGGCAAGTTCTGACTTTTCTAGAGCAGGGGCTGTCCCCTTGGGATCCCAGAAGAGATGCTTCTAACTGTGGTTTCAGAGTAACATTATCAAAATGAGAATTAGACTAAATCAGACAGCAATGCTCATGCCATGAATCACCTTGCTTGCAACAGCTGCACAGTGCAGCAGGAGCACAGAACAATGAAATTATCCACTTTCAGAGAAACACGGAGCTAGGCCACAGCCTGGAGAGGCTTTAATGGTGTTTGTGGAACTGGAGAAACCAATCTCGATGAAGATCAAACCTAGCAAATCCTAACTTAAGTATCAAAATTTAGTTACTTTCCCTATCAGAACATTATGCAACTACTCTGTTTATACCTTGACCTCTTCTCTTTGAACCCATCACTTAATTTTCATCATGTTTGACAGAAGAGCAGAAGTCCCAAGTTTTCTTAAAACAGGCAGATGGATAGTGGGGAAGAAAAAAAAAAAATTAACATCAGGAACTTACAGAGGAACCAGGGGATTCTGAGATGGCCATTGTAAATAGTGTGACTGTAGGCAAAACTTCAGTTAGAGCTCCCATTTCACTTTCAATGTTAAAATGAATCAACTGTGAGATAATAGTTGAAAGTACTTTTAGGACCATTTATAGGAGATTTGTTCCTGATGTTTACTTATTAATTAGATGGAACCATAATCACTGTCTGAGAGGAAACTGCAGTTTTCTTAAAACTAATTTTTATTTATGTGACTTAAATAAAAAAATTCATCTGCCCCACTCTGCTCTTTCTCCACCTTCCCGTCCCATCTAAAGCAAGACTTGGTCCAAACAGGATAGCTCTTGTGATGAGTTTGAATCTGTTTGTTTAAGTATGTTTTACTTAGTTACAAATTTGATTTATTTTTATTCAGCCTCACTTGCTGATTCTTATTATATCCAGAATACTGTTATATCCTTCCAGAGAACCAAATACAGTGTTACTGATGTCTGTGTTGCTTCAGGACATAGCAAGTAGGTGAGCTTTTCAACTGAGTTCCTGTTATAGGAAGAATTGGAACTATGGGGTTAAGTAAATCCATAATAGGATGATGATTCTACTACCTCCACTACTTGTTGTCAGATAAAGTGATAGAGGAAGCTGTTAAAAAAAAAAAGTGCCTCTTATATCCACTTAAAGAGTAAGTTTAGGAATCATTAAAAGCCTCTTTTCCGTATTACTCAGCCCCATGATAAACTGTGGAAACACTGAGGTAATGTGTGTGTCGTGGTTTGGAGTTGAGGTGAACTTATGCTGAATTTATATATTGGTATGACTAACCTCCTACATGTTTGTGAAGAGGGAACATTATGGGTAGCTTTTATTTCACTTAAACTGTACTCCGATCTGGCTTGCAAGATGTTGTAAAGAAATCACTTTGTCCAGTGCTTCTGGAACATCTGGAGTTTGAATCTGCAAAAGTCAAAATCCAGGGTAGCTCTAGGAGGGATAGTCTGAAAAAGGCAACTCCTACAAAGTGGGGAAGATAATGAAGTTAAACAGAAAAGGAGTTTTGACTCTGCTTATGTTCTCTCACCCATGTTGCTGCCCTACACCTATCACCAATTTGAGAGGTGAAGAATGTTTGCAGATCATGAAATGAAAAAAGTCAGACACATGATCAGCTAAAGGTAACCGGGGAGCTTTAGTAAAATCATGTAGGCAACCTTGCCAGGTGTTACAGTTTAGCTTCCATAGTGCAGGATTGACTGATTTTAGTCTCCTGTTCTAGATCTCAGACTTGGGTGAGTAACAGAGTGAGGAGAAAGCCATTTGCTTCTCTGGGCATCATTTTATAATCATTTGAAAAGGTAAAAAATGTATTTTATCTTTTGGGTCATCAAGCACTAGCCCCATGGAGTGCTTGCCAGTCAGTTGTACTCTCTTGTTGCAAGATCAAACTGTTTAAGACAATTTAACCTGTTTGTGTTTTGGTTTGCTCATTGGAAGCAATATGTCTGAGTATTTATTTTTAATCAATAAACCAGTTCTTATTTTCTGTCCACCCACTTTTAAAAATGTGCTGATTTATTTGCAATTGTTCAAATGCAGTCTTTATATGACTCTTTTTGTCTTTTTCTTTCTGTTTAGCATTGGTTAAATACTGCTTTTTCAGGATGCAGTAGCTATATCATAAGCATGTAGTAATACTTTTGATTTTTATTTAGTTGAAATCTTTCTTCAAGTATTTTTAACTTGCTGTTATTTTATAAACTCAGGCAGTTGTGTAGGGAATGCTTTTGCAGCATTGTATCAACAGTGCAGCAAATATCCCTGTAGGATCTTAAGGGAGGAGAAGGCTAACAAACAGAGCAAGTTTCACACTCTCATTGTTGCAGTTCTCTTGAGCACCACAATGTGTAGTGTCCAAGGAGGCCCTCTAACCGTCAGGCAACATCATGGTTATGTCCAGATGCTACGCTCAGCAGGTGTTTTGATGACACCCACTGTCAAGTCCTCTGTCGCTCCAGCTGTCCATGGATCAATCTGCACAGGTTTTGGGGAAAGCTTGCTCGAGCTAATGGTCATCAGGCCCCGTCTCCGCGTGTTATCAAGAATCATAGCTGTTCGCTACCCCCAGTTCTGGGTGTCAGCGCAGTCATGCCCACGGCATGTAGATGTGCAGGTCTTTGTGATGAGCTAGTCTCGCTGCCCTTAATATAAGCTATTCCGAGAGCCATTTCCCTCCCTGATGAGTGTTCCTTTGGATGCCCTCCTCCTCCTCCTTTCATACCAACCTAGCCTTGCTGTTACAATTCCCTACGGTTAGATTTATGTTGTTCTGTTTGAAAAGTACCAGTATCCTTTTTAATAATGGTGTACATGTGAAATAAGTATCAAATTTTAAGGTTAATTCTCAAACAAAATGTAATTAAGCTTGTCACAACTTTCCTGCAAGATGTGAGCACTATGCCCAAGGTGAGTCTTTAATTTTGCAAATTACTCATAAGTAAATTAGGTTGATAATTTACTGTAATTTACTGTAGCGTGACATGGGAAAAGATTTTAACCTTTGGAGATTGACATGGTCACTAATGTTGTGTTTTTATATAAGTCTAATCTATGAAGTTAATTGGAGGATTTAATTTAATTACATAGGGCAGATGTAGTATGCTTTGATTGCAAAATTGCAAGGATGTTTGTGTCCATTTTTAGAAGATGGTGTACTAGGAGATATTATGCCTCCATATGATTTAATAGAATAAAATCCTGATACAGCAATAAGTACAACTTGGTGAATGATAATATTTCTTTCTGCCCCATCACAGTTTCAAAGAACATTTGAATCGCTAAGAAATGTATCTAGTAAAGCTGATCTACAGAAAACCTATCAGAAGTTTCGAAAAGACCTGGAAAATCTTGATTGTTTGGCATACAAACGTCAACAGGTAAGAACAGAAACTTTGTAGGAAGATAGAATACTGGCTATAAATACAACACATGCGAAAGTGATACAGCTCATACACTTACTGTTCTTTCCACACAGTTATATCCTTCATGTAATATCATATTGCATATCATATTAAGGTCAGGTAAGCCATAGGAAAGGTGGGAATAGTTTTTAATATAAATTATATTGGAGTGCTTTTTCCCTTCTGACCTTCTTACAGAAAGCTGCATGAAACAAGTAGGTGAAACAATATCAAATATCGCATTACCACATAACAATTTTTTTTTTATGTTAAAAATATATTTGGATTTTTTGGCTTGAGAAGTGAACTACATCCATAGAAGATAATGGAATCAAACACTAACTGTACATGCAAACCACTAGAGTGTAGTTCTTTAGAAGTGGACTTAAAAGACTAGACTGCATCAAGATTTAATCTTTAATCTTAGTCCTACTTGATGTCATTTATGCATGGCTTTTGTGAAGATGTCTATTCTTATAATAGATCTTCACTTATTTTTGTATTCTTGGAGAAACGAGGCTTTGCCTTTTCCATGGAAAGGTAGCCCATTTCATCTGCGTGCTGTGTGTGTGGAGGTGGGAGGGTTTTGTTTTCTGTCTATCTGAGTTGTGTCACTAGGTGTCAGTGTTATCAAACACTTCCGTGGCTTAAGGGCCGCTCACTTCCAGTCTGTGTTTGCATCAGGTAATTGATTAGGTTGTTAGAAAATTAGTAAAGGACTGAGAGGCAGATGGTATCTGAACATGGGAATTTCTTGTTCTCGCGTTAAGGAGGCCAAGGAGCAATTTGCTTGGGGAGTTCACAGTGGTGCACACCCTTTTTCTCGTTGTAATGTGGCGTGGTTCTTTGTGTCCAGTAAGCAAAGATGGTGTTTCTACTGGGGACTAATACTAGCTTTAGCTTCTGATACATTCCTGTAATTATGTCAAGCATAGTAAATGTCAAATCTGTAAGGGTTTAGAGAGTATTTCTGAGCTACAAAGGCATTAATTCTATCTCAGGCTCTCACCATATTTTTCTCAGGAATAGCTTGCTTTAGTGTGAATTCCCACTCTTTGTTTTGCAAAATTCCCTATTATTTTAGGTGGTGTGTGTCTAGTTCTGTAGAAACTGCGTCAATAACATACTGCATTTTGCATGGAGCAGGGCACTTTCAAGTATTCTGAGAATGTTAACATCCTTTTCTGATATAAGGTGTGCAGATACCTTCCCCATACTGTATCTGCAATCTTTCTTCCCTGCAGAACTGTACCGACAGAAGCTTAGGTATTTGAAGGTACTAAATTTGTATTAGCTATAAAATCATTTCCTGCTTTCAACCACAGAGAGAGAAAAGATAGACTTATTACTTGTGTGTGTATGTTTCTAACACCTTCTAAAATGCTGTTCAAATATTAAGAAAACAAATGAGGCAAAGGCTGAACCTGGAAAATAATAAAAGAGACTGGAGATGTTTTCTGCATCTTAGTTGATTTGCATTATATACCAAATCAGTTGCATTATGGTTTGGGTTTCCACTGAGTATCAGTAGAACGTACTGCAGAATCTGCAGTGAGAGTTTTGAAAAGCTGACATATCTATCAGCCAGAGAAAACATTCTGAGTTTCTTATTTGGGAAAGAAAATGATGATCTTGTGAAAAGATTAGTGCTCAGTGTAATTATTAACAGACCTAGATTGGAACTGGAGCTCTTTAGAATTTAAGGGCTTTTTTTTCCAGGTTTGTGGAGTGGTCCACCTTTAATTGATAATATTTTATATGCTTTAGTAGATTAAGGAAATATTCAGAGCCCCGATGGCAAATTGTTGAGTCATAGCGTCTGGTTTGGAGAAAAAACATATTTAATTCAAAAGCAATAGTCAGTGGTTGTCTGCTTCTGCTCTTATTTCTTAGACATGAGAGATAAAGTGCAATATTAGCAATGTAATTTCTCAGTGCTGAAGATTTCAGGACAGATGGGAGATTGCAACTTTGTCTTTTAAAGGGTATTTAAAATGACCTGTGATGATTCTGATTTCTAAGTATGGAACAAATTTCTATGAGTGGTGGAGATAAACAAGAGACAAAAATACTCGGGGTGTTGATTTATTTTAAGTCATGTTTTTTAAGTGGCAATTTTCAGAATGAGGTAGAAACTCTTATATTTTCAGATAGCAAGCAGATTGCTGACAGAAATGTCTCTCAAAAATGGGCAATGAGCCTACGAATTATATTTTGGCTTCTTTCTTTTGTAAAATAAAATGAAGTTGCTAGCATGTTTGTTAAACTTCTCAAAGCATTCTGCACCTGATTTTGCAAATAGAATTTGCTGAGTAGATGTAGTGTGATGTAGTGTGATGTTAGAGCTAGTTGGAGTGTGTACCTCCTATGGTTACTTTGGTCATTGTAAGGGAGGAAGGTGGGAAGCTTTTGGAGCAGGGGATTCTTCACTCTTGCCGATGTTCTTGGTGTTAACAGTGCCTTTAGGATGTCTGTAATGGTGCTGGCTGCAATTCAAAGACTCTCAGTTTCTGCCGAGATGTTTCTAGCAATATGGCAATCCAAGAGTTGACAGTGGAAGTTTAGCACATGCGACATACACGAAAACAGTGTCCTTTGGTAAAGCGTTATTAATTTAAGGATTAGTTATTTGATTTTCATTTTATGCCATCAGGCCAGTTGTAGACCAGTTGTTTAAATTAAGTGAAACTATTGAGTCATTTGGGGATCGCTTCCTGATCATTGTTGTTGTATGCAAAGATGTTTAAAAGGATTGCAAAAAAACCTAAAAGTTAGGAGCAGCAACAAATAAACTTACAGGAAGCACACAGGAATTTACTTTAATGTGGGAAATAATGCTTCCAGGAGATGGAGCGGAGCCCTTATCTGCCCTGCTTCAGAGCAGGGCATGATTATCAGTACTGCAGCTGTCTTCCATGGTCATATAGGTCATTTTGCATTTTGGAATTCTTAATTTTGGAAAGAGGATTTGCTTCTACAGTCAAGCAGGACTTCTCTTTGTTCGAATGGATTCAGTGCACTTTTATTCCAACTTGGTTGGTTTTGTTTTTTAAGATGCCATTATGTTAAGCATGATATCTGTTCACAAAAATACTGTATTTCAGAAATCGGGGCCAAATTTTCAGAAAAGATTATTACCTCTAAACTGTTAGAGAGCTTTGTTGTGCAACGAATTCTTTAAGAACGATGCCGAAAATTGAAGGAGCTGAGAGTAGAGGTGGATTATTTTTTGTCAAGAAAACATGCATTATGATGGGAAACTTAAGGAGCTCAGATTCTGTAGCTTCCCTGGAAAAGTTTATGGCTTAGAAATATCACAGATAGAAGTATTCAACTAAATATTCATTCTAGTACAAAGAAGCGTGATAAGAGCTGGAGACCAGAAAAGTTGAAACTGGAAAGCAGATGAATTTTTTTGACAATTAACCATTGAAATGGTTTACTTAAGAGATGACAGTACATTTACAGGTATTTATAGCCTTTATTCTTTGTATAGGATGTAGGTAGAAGACAAGCAGTAATGGAGGTGCAAATTAAAGAGCAGAAATTGCTAAAGAATTTTTTGGGTTTGTTCTGTTCGGCTAAGGTGACTAATGTCTCACAATTTCTTCTAGCTGTAACTAAAAATGATAGAACTTTTAACTGCATATTTGAGAGTTAAAGGAAGAATTACACATTTTGAATTGCCAGTCTGGATTAACGAATGGGTGAGTTTGCTTGCTTTGTATTTACCATTGGCCTCTGCAGGCTGCATATGATAGAGTTCTGGTTTAGGAATTTTCAAATAAATTCTGAGGAGTTAAGTATTTGACTCTAGAGTAATTTTAAGGTGATGTAGGCACTTGTTTCTCAAAGGCTTCTTGGAAAATCCCTTTTTTCCTTTCTTTGGTTTATGTTTTTTCATACAGAAAATCATATTATTTACATTTCCATAATTCTAACTCTGATCTCCTCTTGACATGAGATCAACCATCAATAATGTTGCTTTGTAATTAGAAATTGAATCGATTTATGCATTCAATGCGAACAACAAATCAGTCTGAGCAGAGAAGAGAGTATAAAATAATGGTAGTTCTATTTTCAGCAGCCAGTGACTCTTAATAGTTTTGTAAGTGTAGTTCTGCGTCCGTGTCCAGGATGTTTATATGGTTTGCTACTGAGTGAAGAGATCTTCCCTCTTGCTGCCTGCCCCAAGGTGCAGGGGTTGTCCTGTGCACACTTTGTATTGTGCATTCAGGTTGGAGGCTGGGGAAGAGGCTTTGTATCTCATCAATTTTTTATGCAACCTAATTTTACAACTCAAATCCTTCATCTTTGTCTTACTGTAGTGCTAGTCTTGCATGATTTTAAGTTGCGAATAAATTCATGTCCCCAGACATGTGTTTTTTCTGTGCACGTATGAAAGCCAGACCTTTGGAAGAAAGTCATGCCTCTTCCTTTTGAAAGAAGGAAAAATCAAAAGACAAAGTCAAAAGAGAAGTGTGACGTAGCAGAGAATTTTGTAGTAAAGACAAATGGCTCATACAGAGTGCTTATACAGGTGGCTTATGCAGAGTTGTGTGGTTTGGTCAGATTTACACCTGAAATGCCTGACACTGGCCCAGCAGTTAATGCTAAAACTCTCCTTAGTGCTAATGGCTTCAGAATCCAGCTTTCATGGAAGTCAATATGCTGAGGGGATAACAGTAAGTTGATTATAGCAGGTGCTTATTGTTATTATGAAGGGAAATTATAATTTAAAAAGGACATTCCTGCTGTGAGAAACTGCAGAATAGATGAAGTTCCTCTTTTGAACAAATAATGTTGTATCAAAGATTGGAAGAGGAACCTTTTGTACAGCTATGGTAGGTGGATGAAATTTAAGTAAATGGGGAGGTGTTTTTTTTCCCTTTCCAAATACCCAAGGAGAGGGAGAGAGAGAGAAACAGAGAGAGAGAGAGAGAGAAAGAGAGAGGGAGAAGTGGGCACTCAAGTCCACCTGAAGATCCAGGCAGGAAGGTAAAAGTACAAGTGCTCTACGTGCCTTTGAAGTGTTCTTCCGTGAGCTAGTGTAAGTTTATTTTGTAATTTGGGGGCAGCTGACAGAGTTTAAGTTTGGCTTGCATCTACTAGCAGGACAAAGAAAGAATTACAAGAAATAATCCTTTCCTCTTTTAATGTAACCTCTGGAGGATATAAATAGTATATAAAAATATGAAGACTTGAATTGTCATGTAAGGTGACCATGGCAGAAAGCCCTGAAGGATAATCTTGTGATTGATACTGAGAAGGAAAAAAAACAGGGGGGTTCAGAAGCAGGGTTATATTTTTCATGAATAAATACAGTGTGGCTGTAAAGGGTTGAGACAGATGTGTTGGGTTTAAATAATTTGCTTCTCACTTTCTTGAAGAAAAAAAAAACAACAAAAAAAGGGACTTTGGGGTGCTCAGTGAGGAAGTACTTTATTTCTTCAGTGGCTTATGGATGTTAAAATGTAGTCCGATGTTCTGGCCTTAACAACAGTGTGAGCTTGAAATGATAAAGGCACAGAGCTGCGGAGGGCTGCAGTATTAAAGCTCGTTTCATGAGACAGGTTAAAGATCATCCTATCCCATCTCTAGTGCAGGTCCAAATGTGGCGACTATCTGTGTGCAAAGCTGAGGTGGCTCTTTCGCCATTGCCATTGCTGGGATATCTTTAGCCATTTGAAAGATGACTTATTTGTATCCTTGTGACCTGAGCAAATATTCGGAATACGAAGCATGGCTGTGCTTGGTCTGCAGTGCACACTTCTAGGACTAGAAAGAACCTTGCAATTCCTCTGCTGAAATGAAACACTTGGGAGGGGACGTTCAGGCAAGTCAGAAACAACTGACCTGCAGTTGAGCTGGTTCTGTAATGTACAAAGGTTGATACAAAATACAGGAGGATAGAAGAAAGTCTTGCATAGATGCCATGCAGCCACAGTGGTATAGAGAAGTCTAATCATTTGGCATTTTACCTTATTTTGTTTGGCTGAGCCCTAGAGGTGGGTTGGGAAAACACATCATGTCCATGAAGAGGAAAAGAAAGCCAGGCCTGTATCGGAATGATCTTTCATTGGCAGATGTGTGTCGTTTGCATCTGGAGCCTTGCAGGAGCAGTGTGTTTCTGCGAAAGCTTGTTGGAAACGTTTCTCCAGCTTGGGGTGTAATTTGTTGAGAAGAGAGGGGAGATACTCAGGCCCATACACTGCCTATCAGCTGTCAAACTTGAGGGAGACTTCAAATCTGTCTAGCTGAACCTGAATTTCTTACTCCTAAGTGAGTCTTAGGCTGAAGCAGATCCTTTTCTGTCTATTTCTAATGTTCAGGCCTTGTATTTTGAAGGGTAATCTTCTGAACTGTCCCTGATCTGCTCACCAGATCTACCTAAGTACAGCAGGACTGGTACTGTAGTAGCTTTCTCTGCAGTGTGTGTAATGGTTGTCACATATCTCAGGTCTGATCAGATTTTGTGTTAAAGATGAGGGATGCCTATGGCTATCCTGTGCATGCAGCTGTCATAAGTCATCATTACTATCTTCCTAGATCTGTCTTTGTGCCCGATAATGTTTAAGTTTCTTTTTAAGTATAAAAGGAGAAAGGGGAAGGTAGGAAATAAATTCTCCAGGATTTGAAAACTGTAAAAAAGAAATTGCCCTCCTTTCAATGGAAACTGTCTATCTACAGCTTTCAAAGAAAATAGAACTTTTTGTTGAGTATATAGAGACACCTAAATCCACGGTTATCTGCAAAAATGATCCGTGTTGTTTTTATTAAGCCTGAGCATTTTGTGTGCCCTTGTTGTGTCTTCAACTAAAGGGTAAAATATTGCTCCAGATAATCACTCTAAGATCATGCAAATTTCTTTCCAAGGCTATAAATATGCCCTAATGCTGCAAACATACCCTAATGTTGGTGACAGATACTTTAATACTGAGTTGGCAAAGAAGAGATGACAAATAAATACCTGCATTCTGTTTTTATTTTCATTTAATTCTGTGGAAATTAATGGATGGGAATGTCCAATAGAATATGACAATTTACTGTGTTGTCTTGCTGAAATATGTTTCAGGGCTTCCATTAATGATGACAAATGTTAATGCATGCACACAAGCTATTGTACGGTGTAATCTGATACACTTTTTCATTTTCCACTATGTATACAGTGGCTGCAATTTTGGTTCAGATGTGTGGATTCTCGAGTTGAATTTTTCATGGCAAAGGTTTTTTCTAGTATCTTTTTTTTTTTTTTTAAAAAAAAGAGTCTATCTTTTCTAATTTAAATATTGTCCCTGTTCCTGGACTTGGGCTTGCCATCTGATTTCAAAATGTGCAGACTCTGCGTCCCATTTTAGGGAATAAGTACTGAAGGCTGCTATACTGTTCCAGAGAAAAAGAAGCAGTTTATGTATAGATTATCTCCATGATTACAGGAATAAATGTCAGTACTTCTTGGTGTGTGTTTAATTCTGGCGAATGATCTCTGTTTTAGTGAAATGAGTTCAAACACAAACACTAAATTTCATCTCTTAAAACTAGTAAAAATATTCTATGTGAGTTACAAGGCACAATGGAACGTAAAGAAAGGACAAGAACCTAGTAAAATTCTTGATATTTTAAGAGTCAGCAAGATAAATTAACATTTAGCTTAATATATTTGAAGATAGACTGGAATGTTGTCTAATCGAAGAACAGCTCTCTTGATATAACAGACATAAATTTCAGAGGAAATTATTTTTGATGTAGAATACATGTAGTAAAACAGGGATCACTGAGTAATAGATACCTATAACAGGGAATTGCCAGTTTAGTGAGAGACATTTTTCATCTTTAAATTAACATACATCTTTTTAATCTGGTAGAAATAAATAGCTGTAAAATGTAATTTTGTACTTTGGGTAAATTCATCAAAAGTACTAAAACTAATTGTCCTATCATAAAGGCTGTGGTGAATAGAGTTTTTCTCAGAGTACTATATTCCTCCTCATTTTTTCCTATACTGTCCCCTCAAAGAGGGAGAAAAAAAAACCTAAACAAAATATTTTTAGTATGATTTTAATAGTTTCTTAGAAAAAGTTGAAGCAACCTGACACATTTCAGTTCCAAATGCCAAATGCACAAAGTAAGATGCAACTCCCAATATTTACCTTCTCCCTCGTTGGAGCTTTCACAGGACAGGTCTGTTATTTTAGCTTCCATGTGCCAAGGGGAGAGCTGTTCTGAATTATTGCACCTCCTCCTATAGTTTGGAACTGGAGAAATAGAAAGCCTAAAGTTCTGCAAGTTTTCTGTTAAATTTTTGGGTGCTTTGGGCTTTGAATTTCTCCTTCAAAGCACTTGTAAAAGAAAAAAAAAATTCTTAGTATTTGGAGAAAGACCTGTGGGGGTTTTTTCTTTTTGTTTGTTTGTTTTCCATTTCTTTCTTTCCACTTTTCCTTTACTGGTGATAGCCTGACTGCGTGTATGGTGTATATCAGTATGATAGATTCCAGTATTACTGGTATAGGTGAACATGGATTTTCTCTTGAATCATTTGTCTTGCTCTATGTAGTAGCATAAGCAGGTGGGACTGTGACTGTGTCTGAAGAAAATTTCCAAACAAATTTAAATCATTCTGACTGTCCTGAATATTTCTGTACAATCTATTAAAAATAATGTATTGGTTTATTAAACTTAATTATAAAACAAATTTTCCAAAGTCTTGGAGAGTATTAAATATTTTTGAATTTAAGGTGTATGGCTATTTTGCAGTTTTAATACCCAGTGATTTCTTATAACTTGGCTAAATCAGCTGTAAAATCTCCTGCTTCCAGAGCAGAACCACAGTGAGGCATCCACTTGCAAAGTCAAATTCTGAAATATTTCTTAAACATTTCTTAAAAAACAAGAATTATCTGGGCCCAGTTTGAAAAGAGCAACAGCACCTTTATTTAAAAAATAATGACCATGATGAGCTAAACAGTCCTGTCTTGAGCTCCAAGGTGAAGACTGGACCATCTCTTATGTTTCAATATAGTTGATAGATTTCAATAAACTAAATAGGTAATAAAGCGATGCATGCTCAAGAGCTAATCCTTCAACTGCTTTTTATGTTTCCATAAGGCATTCCTTATCATGAGTTAGTGTGCTCACTGATGAAAGCCCACAAAGGACCTGGTTTAATTGCATCCAAATGTTTCCATTAGTTTCACCATATGGATCTTGGAAGAGCTGCCTAAATACACTTTTGTCTGCAGTGCATAAGTGTCGATACTGCAGGCAGTTTTATATATAACCCATTCGCTTCTCCATGAACTTGAGATTCCCCCTTTAGGAAAAAGCAAGAACCAGCCATGCTGTGTCAGCTGCTGCCAGCCGTGGAACTCGGGAGCGGTGGAAGTGCCCTTGCCTGACAAACACAGCGCCAAGGCCTTGTGGCAGCGAGAGGCTGGCTGACTAACTCAAGTGGGAGGGCTGCTGCCTTCCCCAAGTGTAAAGTGGACCCCTGCCTTTGTTCAGTATAAGGGAGTGGTGACGGGGGTAGCACTCGCATCTCTTCTTACTTTGAGTGTTTAGCACCTGTAAAACAGCTCCATGCGGTGCACTCTGCATTTGTTTAAA
>JAUBNY010000489.1:1248025-1261268 GCA_032275445.1 Crypturellus soui
CTTTCTGAAGGTAAGCTGTAGCATTAAAATAAGCTAATAGGTTGCGAAGTCAGTTGCTCAAAAAAGCAGAAATGCCATGTCTCTGTGTGCCTAAGAAACCTAAAGTTTGTCCTTATGTGCGTCCAGGTATATACACATAGTAAGACAAAGAAGCAATACTTTGTATCATGTCTTGGCCACATTCACATCTAAACTTTTGACATTGGATTCATTTTGTACAGAGGCAGCTTCTTGTAAACAAACTCCCTTCATAATAATGAATCAATTGTAAGTTTTTTAAAAATTATGGTGCCTAATAAGTCCCGATGTTAACCACACGTCTGTGATGTGTATGAAATTTTTGGATATATTTGGAAATGATGAAAGAAAGCAGTGGTTTGAGGAAACATCTGAACTGAGGATACTTCATGTTTATAAAACATATATTCTACTTAATGGAAGTTTGCCTGAATAGAAGTATATTTTTAGTACATATCTATATTGAGGAGATGATCAAGCATGATAATAGGTCCACTTTGCAGAAGATCTTTTTTATACTGTCATGGCTGCTTCCCATTAATAGTCTGTCTTTTTTAATCTGTTGTCTGTGCAAATCAATAGCAATAGATCTTTACAACCCAGGTAGTCTGTGAAGACTGTTTGGAGAGTTACTATCTTAGTTTATCTTCTCATTGACTTGGATACTTAGTTTCTATATTTTACCTTCTGGCCTTATTTATACAGGTTTAAATCTGAAGCAGTTTAAAGAAAGTTAATAGCGTTATAAACTTAAACCTGTATAGCTAAGGTAAGAATCTGTTCTAATTGGACTGGGACAATTTCAGTAAATTAAATGTTTTAAAACTAAATTGGCTACATCTTACTTTGAATCCTGGCTTTGATCACTACCTGCACATAACTCATGTGAATTATACTCAGAATGGACATTAAGAAGACACAACAGTATTGCTATTACTGTTTAATTCACTTTGAGATAATGGAAAAAAACTTACTTAAAAATTTATCTTTTGTGGCAGGGATAGACTTTCTTGCACATATATTTTCTGGGCAGAGAACACAAGGTCAGAGATGAGTGTGGAGGGCTTTTTTGTTTTTGTTTTTTTTTGGTTTTTTTTTGTTTCGCCTGTAGTAATTATAGTTTCCTCCTGAATCATTTTCTCTTAATGAAAGGAAACACTCTGCCTTTACAAAAGTCCAAAGAAATAATACAGTCAAGAGGCTGCTATAATAAATTTTCCGTGTTTTTAGCTATGATAAAAATTCTTTAAGGCATTTTACCACCTTTGAGAGAAAAGTAATAAGGAAGAGATATCAAGCAATGTTTTTTTTCTTATTTACACTGTCTTCCTTTCTTAGAAATAATGTTTCTCCTGAAATTCTCTGTGGTAATTTCCTTCATCTAGACCTTCAAGACTAGATTTGACCAATACCCTGTTGTGAACACATCTTTCAGACTGGCCAAGCCTGAGCCAAAATTCTCTCTATACTTCTGCACGGAAGGGTGGAAATCTCTTTTTTCCCTGTTTTCAAGGCTGGCTTTACTCTTTGATATCCCTGCTACCAGTGCTAAAGGCTGGGCCTCAGTGATTTATCCTCCTGTGTGATCCAGAATCCATGGGACACTTCTAGACTGCTCTTCTCTGGAATAAGTGATTGTGCTTTAGATGCCCATTTGTGGAATAGCATTGGGAGAATTTTGGTAACTTCTAGCAGTGTAGCTCTGTGCATTATTAGTTTTTAAGTCTTTGATTTGGGGGGGCTCAGCATTGATAAGAACCATGTCTGGAGTCCTGTTAGGTGTAGAATGATGCTCAGGATTTGTTTTCCCAAAGAGATAGCTATGGGTGGCAAGTGTGTATAGAGGAGAGGGTATTTGGGGAAAGGGATTTCAGGTGGAACTTTGGGAGAAAGAAAGCTGAAGCTCTTTCAAGACTAGACATCAGTTAAATATTTTAGGAGATACTCAGAAATATTTATCCTCAGAATCCCAGAAGGCCTGCAGCTGTGGGCTGTGTTTAGGGTGTATTTCCGTTTCTCTCTTTGTATTTCTTTAATACCACTTTCTACTTATGTAAATTAATGACATTATGCAGTTTTCAGTATCTTTTAGCATTTTCCCAATTTAGCTAAACTGTGTCATTCTACCCAGGCAACAAGATATGTTCTGTTGACTTATTGAATGCAATATAGCTTCTGTTCATTAGTGGAATAAATTTTGTCTCAAAATCACGTGAGCAAGATCACACATATCCGTGTTCAAAAGCCATCAGTCAGGTTAAGCAAAAATAAGATTTCCTATAGTTATTACTACATCTCAGTGTCATTAATATATTTTAAAATGAATGGAGAGATAGCTGAGGAACATGTAGAAGCATGTGTCTTGGGGAGTCTGTTCATCTTGTGTGGCTCTGATTTTGCCTGATAAACAAGCGGTTTTTATTAACACAGATTTTACATGATATATGTAAGAATTAAATGGTAGTTTATCTGCACATACTGGAAGAAATGTCTTACTCTTCATGTCAAAATAAGCTAAGCTATCCATGGATAAAAATTAAAGTACTAAAAACAACAGGGTCTGTTACTTGATAATGGAGCTTCCGCTGATTGTGATAATCTATTCCATGTACAGAAACACAGTCTGTTCTTTCTAGTTTGGGAAGATTAAAAAAAAAAGTATCATTAAGTATAGGGGAAGTAGATGTGATTAAATTTACATAAAATCTGCATGCAAAACTTAGTAGTATTTGTCAGATTCTGAATGCTGGAGATGGGTCGCAAGCTAGTCAGGATTCACTAGCAGCAAATAAAAGTATTAAGCTCCTCCCCATAGACCTACTCGTGCTTTATTGTACCAGACAGTTTTCAGGCTGGAACTTCGCCAGTAGCCAAGGTCCTCGCAGTCAGAAGCTTTCTGCATTCTCTTTGTAAATCGTATCTTCTTTTATCATATGTTTAGATAAGATCCTTGGTGTACAGATCTTGACTGGTTCTGTTTTGTACAGTACCAGAAGCTTAAAAATAACTACCTTTTGAAAATCTTTGTCCTAATGCCCTGGTCTGTGTGTGTCAATAGGCTGTGAACCTGCCAATTATTTGGGTTTTCCTGGGCTTTCCCTGACCTCAGAGAATGTTTTTTCAAACAGTACCCTTTTATTAAGGGAGAAGTGTTACAGCTGTCTTGATTTGGGCCATTTACTTCTGTTTCCCTTTAAAAATGAAAAGCTGTTTTTCTATTTTTACTTGAGGCATCCAGTTCTCCCTGGTATTTGCTGTATCCAATTCAACCATGCATCCTAGGGTTCTTAAGGTTTCAGCTTACGAGGGAAAAAATGAAAGCAGTAAACCAAAGATGATGTTCAAATGAATTTAGCTCAGCTACTACAAAAGGAAAACTTGGCTAACAAGGTCCTAAACTAGATTACAGAGATCAGGGATGAACACGAAGAGGTGCAGGTTGTGAGGGCATGCAGCTTGCTCAGGGAGTGCATGCCCTAACCCGAAGCCAAGTGCCCTAACTTGCTTTGAGTTCACTTTGTAGGGAGCTGTCCTTAACATGCAGTTGTAATTTGTCATATTTTGTATACAATATGCATCATTTGTGACTATGACTTTTCCTCTGATTTTTAGCACTTCAGAAAGACATCCTCTGATTCTATTTGCAAACACAGTTTCAGTGAATACAGCTCACAGAGCACAGTTACAAGCAGACTGCTGGTGATACCTTTTATCCATTTACCAGTCTGTTGCTGGGCAAGGTAAAGCTTTGCCAGTAATGTCTCAAGCAAATCTGATTTCTGTTGCTGTTGAACTGCTCATAACATGCACACCCACATGATGGAGAAAAACACATTAAAGAAAAAAAGATACTACCTAGCATGAGTCTTCCTGCCTCCACTGTGAGCACCAGCTATTATCTGCTAGTCTTTCCTCTTAGTAAATCACTGCAGTGAAGGCTCTAAGGAAATGAAATACAAAAAGGTTCCATCTTATTTTTTGTATGAATGTGGTACTGCTGAAACAAATGTGCTGGCTACTGAGCGAGAAAAACAATCACAAGCCTAGATGTCTCTGAAGAAAAACGGGAATATATTACACTATGAAAAGTGCATCTTAAAATCTACCCACTTCCGAGAATTAATACCTGAGCACATAAACTCTCAGGTGATCTAATGACCCCTAAATAAGCCAATGTTTTTCACTAGAGAACTGAAATTAATCTTTTCTTGTATACAGTTATTGCTAGTTGCAGAATTGGTCAGTTACTTTGTGTTAGAGCAATTAGAGAGGAGAAAAATGTTCATTACATAAAATGAGAGGTTTATTTTCCCCCAGTGGAACTTCATTTCAAGGATATCAGGTTGACTAAATTCAGAATATTAAGACAGGGATAGTTCATGTCTTAAATTGTGACATTCAACTAAATTCAGTACAGCTAAAGATATAATATGGAAGGATGAGTAGATGTGTTCAGAATATATAAAGTCAGAAGAGATGGGCAGTGAAGTGTTTACAAAAACTCTCGCATTGTGCAAGTTCGACTTGAATTGTATATTAGGCTTTTCTTACTGATGTGAACTAGTCTCTGAAGAAAGAAGTGGGCTCTTGATAGCTTTGTAAAGCCAGAAGAGCATTCTTGTTTTATTAGTATTCCTGGAAAAATATTCATGAGATATATTGTTCCTTAGACTCCATTAATGTAATCATCTGGAGTTCATGCACATGTATTGTCTTACTTCATGCAGGTTGCAGAATACTAGCTGTAGGAAAAGTTGAGCTTCCTTAGGGATGGGCACACTTGCATGCTTGCTCAGTACTGTAAATGGAACTAAATGCTTTTGTTTATGTGAGAAACAGCATTATGCCTTTGTTTTTGGCTAAAGTAGTCGTTCATGCCAGTGTGTTGGTACACAAGTGTTAGACTGCTGATTTGTTTTAATGAAGTATACAAAATATCTTCTAGTTTTCTTTTTTTGTCTTGAAATGCTCCAAATTTTAAGATATCCTGCTGCTGCCTGGGAATATACGGGACATTTCTGTAGATTACTGAACAAGGAAGACAAAATACATATTGCTCAGATTAAATTGGTGATGAGGAGCTTGTTTCAGGAAGAGGCAAGTCCAAAATGAAAGCAGGAGATTCTCCCTTCCACTCCCCACCACATCACGGAGCACACAGTAATTGTACCCTGAGTGCAGTAACAATCCACATTACAAAACTACTGAGATGAACAAGAAAAATATATCAGCTGCCTTTTGAAGACTAGATTAGTTAAAAGAAACAAAAGGGTATCCAGAAACACACAGCTGATGAGAACATAGCCGTGTGTTCTTATTGAAGACTTTATGGACAGAAGTAAATTTGCCCCAGCTGACTCAGTGCTCATGCATTTGCAGTGTGAATAGGATATCAATTGCAGCCAGGTGCTGCAGCATTTGGTAATTAGCTTTTGGTTTATGATAATGAGCTATACTGTACTGTATAAATGTCAATATTTAATGACCTTTATGTAGGTTGTAGTTTCTAATCCAAATATATGTACTGGGGTAAAAAGAGGAAAAGCAAACCAGAGAGATGCTTGTGCCCTGGCAATGCTTCAGCTCTCCCTGTGGTTCTGGTTACCTCTTCAATGCTTCTCTGCATGAGCTTCACCTGCTAGCGACCAGGTGCCCCCTGTTTGCAGCAGCTGCTCCCTTGCCATGATTCTTTTTCCAGGGCTGGCCCACGGTCAGGCGTTCGTGTTGGCAGAGTTGGAGAGTGTTGCTCCTGAGTGCTTCAGCGAGCGCACCCGTGCAGTTCTGGGTTGGACTTTGTGAGGCAAAACTGGACGGGGGCTTCTGGACACGAATGCTGCCCAGCACATCGTTTCTGTAAGAGGGTAAACATGCTTGCCCTGCTTTCTTCCACGTGCGTGTCATGGGGTCCTTGTTCAGGAGAATATGGAGAAGATGAGTTTTTTTCCTCTGTGCAACTTGCATATTGTATTTAGTTTTAAGGTTTAATATTGGATTGATTTTTTTTCTCTGATGCTGTTTCTGTGGAGCTAAAATGATTAAAAACATTTGTGGGTTTGGCGTGCTGTGTGCTCTGCAGGAAAGTGTATTGGTCTGATAGTTACTTGCAGTGAACCTTAAATTTATTGAATAAAATGTTCTTGCTGCCCTTGATGTAATGTAGAAAACACTCTTGTTTTTTCCAAATCAATATTGCTATTTAAATCTGAATGGTGTCTACTTGAGGACACGCTTTTAATTTGTGTAGGTGGTGATCTGAAAGGATTTGTTCATGTTTGTGTATTTTAAGGCTGTACTGTCCACTCAGTGGAAGTGGCAGGAAAAAAAGACATTTGTGCATATGTGGAAAAAAAAAAAAAACATAAGGGAGTGGGGTACATGCTAAATGCAAGATAAATCTTTTCCTCTAGCCATCTACTTGCTTGAAAGAAACCATGTGAGGCACCTTATTTTTAATGCCAGCCTCACAGTGTCTGCAGACCGAAGTATGTCTGTCTCCTAGGATTGGATGACTGCGTATTTGCAGAAGTTTGCAGTACCTGTGTGTTCAGATTTTGTATGTTCTTTCCTCGCTTTACAACTTGTTCATATGTTTCTTTTAGCGTTTTCCAAAGATAAGAAAGGGGTGTATTGGATTTTTAGGAATATGGAAAAAACCGCAGCCATCCCAAACTGTTTCCCACATCCCTACTGAGGTTAAATTGCTACTACATGTTTATATATGTTGTGGAGTTATGTTCCTGTCTTGTGAGGTTTCAGTCTATTGACTGGTGGTCCTTGTTACCCCTTCAATGAACGCAGCAGGATGTCTGCAAGCAGCTTGGCATCCAGCAGTGGAGCTGGGAGAAACTGGAGAGAGAAAAAAATGGGGGAAAAAAAAAAGAAGATTTAGTTAAGGCTGCTGTTGTGCCTATTGGCTGGTTATGTGTGGTTAAAGGAGCATTTAGGTTTTAGAAAAGAAGGGAGCAGACTTTTTAATTTGGTGACTAAACTGTTAAAATTATGTCCCAGGGTAACATGTACTTTCCCACCAAAATCAGTGACCTTTGTCAATTTTCAAGGGCTGAGGTAACACGGATTGCTGTTTGAGCATCTTTTTCCCATTTCAGTTATCTATACTGACTCTTCTGGATGTTCTTTTGGCTTTGCAAGGAAATTATAAATTTCATTCCAGGTAGATCTTCCCACGGCATAACTAGTCTTTCTGACAAGAAGTAAGCTTGCACATTATAATAAAACATAATGGAATAATGTTTTAATAAAAAGTCTAGAAAATAGTCATGTACACATAATCCAAGTCATATCAGTAACACTTTTAGCTAAAAATGTTTAAAAAAAAAAAAAAAAAGCTCACCATTATGTTGCTATATTTAATGGTGACAAGAGATGGCAGCTGAGCAACTGTGCTATCCACTGGAGCTGATTAGCTGTTAAAATGACACCGTGAGTTAATTTAAAAAGGCAACATCTATGGAGGATAGGGAATAATTATTTTACAGAATTGCAGACCAAGTCTTTTGTTAGATTTTGTGATTGACTTGAGAAATTGTTTCATGACTAATTTTGGAGGTGGTATACTAGATTATTAAGTAAGATCTAAGATTTCATTTAAAATTAAAAGTTAGTTGTATGAATCAATGCATATTACCCATCAATATGGGTAATCAATATGTAATTATAAGAAATAAGATTTGTAGGTACCTATTAAGTCTGGTTAGTTAATGTATTTTACTCGTATACTATTTAGAAATATAAAGAAGTTAATCAGTGGTTATAGCAGTAATCTGTTTTATATCGCACACCATAAAGTGAGCTTTTGAAAGGCTGGTCGCTAGAAGCGGGTCAGCAATGACCTGAGCTCTAGGAAGGGGCATCTCACTCCCCATTGCTCGGTATGTGCCCGTCCGTGGGTGCCTCTTGCTGAGCTGGCGCTGCAGTGCAGCTCAGCTTCCCCGCTCGCCTCGAGCGGCAGCCCCGCTTCTCTCGGGGAGTCCTGGCCCCCGACACCGCCCTGCCTGCCGCTTGCTTTGGAGCTGCCTGCGCTCCTTTTGCATTGCAGCTCTGTGAAGCTGCTGCTAAGTTAAATGAAGCTGGAATAATACTATATAATGCTGAAACAAAACTGTAAAAATATAAATCATGGATGTTACTTACAATAAGGAATGATATGCTAGTCTTGTCTTGAATCCAAGACAATATTCTGATTCAATGGCTTGTGAATTTATTGAATTAGGCCCTTATTCCTTCTAGCCTTTTATATTCCCTCCCCACTACAGCCCCCCTCTCTTCAGCACTTGGTAAAACTGCATCATGTGTTTTATTTTTGCATCAATATATTTGCATAATGCTACCCATGTGCAGTTTCCCTCTAAAACCCACTTCAGTCATTCAGTGCTGGAATTTCTCAGCCAGTCACTCTGCATTAATTCCTGCTCAGTCTGGCTCCTTTCTCCTCCAAGCCTTTCTGTCATCTATCATCCACCCCTCATTTCTACTTGTTCATTCTCAGAGTATTCACTCATTCATTCTGCTTGCAGAAAGATATTCACTGACTCAGATACAGAAACATAGCCATTGCACCCACATATATACGCCTTCCCTTGTTCTTTTCTGTCCACACATGAAAATGAAAGATAGACAGTACTTTTGGGCATATATTTTATTATTTAGGGTCTGACGGGTCAGAGTTAAAGCCCTGTAAAACAGGGAATAGGGAGCACACAACTTTATTCTTATGTGATGGGACTCATCAGGCCCAAATGTTTTCTTTTGTTTGTTACATATATTTCATTAAAACAATATGAGCCTCTATTTTAAAAGACTTGTGTTTTAAAAGCACTAGAGGTATGGCCAGTTTCTTCACAATACAGACCTTATTTCTCAGCTGATCTAGCTTGAGGCCTGCCTTCATTTCATTTACAGAAATTTTGACTTTATAGGTGCTTGTTATAGTCCAAAACTTCCTTTATGGGTAAAATTTATGTCCTTGAATCATGGTGGAAAAATTCACCTTGCCTTTTCAATACTGGCTCAGCAGACAGCAAATAGCTAGTTTTCCTGCAGTACAGTAAACAGGAGGGCTTGGCTGAAAAACAGACTGACTGCAGTCCTTTGGCAGAGGAAACCAATGTCAACAAATCAGTTATGTTTTTTGTTGTTGTTTTAATAAAAATGTCATAGAGAGTAACTAGCATGTTCTTCCCAGTCATGTGTCCTTCTTGTGGCAAGTACTCCTGTTCATCAGTGACAAAATAATCTTGGAAAAGTCTGGATAAGGCAGAGTTGTTTGGACAGGACTTGTATTGCTTTTCACTGCTCCATACTCTTCAAGAATAAAAATGATTTTGCCAGTGTGTTGGCTGAATGGGAACTGTTGGCTCAATGGGGTGTTTGAGGCATATTCATGTTTCAGTCCTAGTACATGATTTATAGTCAGAGTATGAATTTTTTTTTAAAGCTCTGCAAGGCAGGGCCTTATAGCTGTTCTCCAGATATTTCTGTGTGCTGTGGTGCTTGGGAAATGTAACCATGAGAGTGTGAATGGTGGTGTGCTGGAGAAAGCAACTCTGTGTTGCACTGTCAAAATCCAACCGCAGTACAGCCCCTGTACGTGCCTGGTGGTGGTGTTACAGCTATATGACATTGCTTAATTATCTCCTACGGTCATTACCAATATAAATGCTTTGTCATAGTGGTGTCCCTTGGTGTCACTGGAATTCGTTAGAGTGTTTTGTGACTGAGTCTTGCACTCAGAAATCTGCGCTAGTTGCAGGCTCTCAGCCATTCACGTGCTGCTTGCTTGGTCTCCGTAACATTCAACCACAGTCACCCATTGCAGGAAGATAAAGGGAAAGGAGGAGGCAGAAGGCACTGGAGCTCATGGTGTTAATAACTATTTGATATATATTTTGTGCAATAGCTTGTCATTCTGTTTAATTATCGATTTGGTTTATTGACTGATACAAATACTGCCCTATCCTAGTAAATATAATAAGCCTGTATAATAAAGACAGACACTATATTGAAATACTACAAGTTCTTCCCATGTTCAGAGGAGTAAGCCGATGTTAAATGAGTTCTAACATCTTTAGAGAGAACTACTGTAGTCTTCCTCCTCCTCTATAAAATTAGCATAACCCAGTAAAATTCTTGTTTCAACAGCTGAACAGAACATGCATCATGCCATCTAGCTTCCTTACTGATTCCGCTTATAGACCAAGAGCAGATGTGCCAGAGATGAACTGCTTGCCATATGTCTCTGAATAAGACCCCAGGCAAAGGTTGTGTTTTCACCAACACTGTTAACAAGTATTCTTAGAGCAGGACTTTGCATGACAAGGATGTGAACCTAAATGGAGGAGATAAAGTCTTTGGAACTTAAATATGATTGCAGACTACAATTCCGGAGCTGTGGGCTATGTTTTAGCATTAGATTGATAGAGTAGAGAGAAGGTAGGTTCAAAGACAGTATTAGGATCAATATCATTTATTTCATTCTTCATTATTTATTTTCTTCTGCTTTTGTTCGTTTTTGTTATTTCCTAAGTGGCTTTCACAAATAAAGCAAAGTGTCCTGATACACTTGAGCCTGGCCTCCCTGCACTCAGGGGGAGGAATCTGTTGGAGTAGCAGCCTGTACTTCACTGTAGAGAGGGTGAATAGCTTCATTACGTGCTATGTATGGAATTGCATCTAGGAGGTCAGCGACAGGAGCTCGCAACGAGGAGAGATGAAAGCTCTGAAGAGTTCTTTATTCTGGCCTTGGCCCCTTTCTTAGCGGAAATGAAATATGAAGACTTTTATGCAGTCCTGGAAAAAGATTCATTAGAAGCACAAAGAGCTAGCAGAGAAGCTCCTAACAATCTTTAAAGAGTTAGAACAAATGAAGATTAATTTGAAGAAGAGTGGGTGTATTTGCCTGCACTCTTGCATGAATCTTGCCTGACCTTTTTCTACCAATTCTGTCAGTACCAATGTTAGTCCAGCGGGCAATGCACCCCCCCTTCCAAGAGTCTTTCATAGTTAGGAGAAAATGACAGATGTTTCTGATATGGCTGCAAAATTTAAACAGTCATCAGGGGAGGAAGAGAGGAAAGAAGGCAATTCTGAAAATGATTATGAAAAGAAATAATGTGAAAGTGATTTGAGTGCTACTGGAATCCTCAGAAGATGACACACAAGAAATATTTAAAAAAGAGCAAGCTCAACACATCCTTCGTGTGTGTTTTTACCTTGCTTTTAGTAGCTTTAGTAAGATAAGTAAATACTTCAGCAATCTTTTTTTTTTTTTTTTTTTTTTGCTCATTGGTCATTTTTACTTGTCTCACATAAGTCTTGCAGGGAGTGTTCAGAGTGCAACTTTAAGAAATGCTTCAGTCCATGGCAAAGTCCCCCCAGCGTGGGCTGAGGGTCTTCAGCTGTTCGCTTGGTGTCCTCTTGTCTGGCCAGCACCACTTTCAGGCTTTCCCTACGACATTAGTCACAGGGGTTTAAGTTTAAGCAGCAGGGCTGGTAGCTCTCAGCACAGGGCTGTTTAGCCTGTGGGCTGCCAGAGAGAATCTGAGCAGGAATAAGCAGGAAACTGACCAATATTTGGTGATTGCCCACAGTAGTGAGGGGCCTGCCTGGCAGCGCCTCCTGCAACAGGACCGTGAGAGTATCTGTACTAGCCTGGGTGCAGGCTTCCTGGGCACAAATAGGCATGTCTTTGGGAAAGGCCAATGCAGCCTTGGAAATGTCTAGCACAGGTCTGGAGTTATCTGTGGAAACAATGTCATTTGCCTTTATCCAAGTGTCCTGTGTAACTGGACTTTGTTTTTTATAGGGTTTTATTGAAGTTTATGCGGAACTGCCTCAGAGTAAAATGCAAGCCCTGAAAATAGCTATGATGTTACATGAGCTGATAAATTGAGCCCCAAAAGGAAATGATTTAATGATATTTTGTTTAAAATATGACAATTATATGGGTATGTTTTATGAGTAACTTTACTGAAATCCAGTAAATACATTAGATTTGCACTGTTTGTCTGATGGATTTAATAATCACTATTAATCATCAATAGGAACAACCTATTAATTGCACTGGCAGAGAAACATAGATAATCTCAGAATTCAGCAGAGAGACTTAAGTTATACTTAGCCTTCTTTAAAAGCCTCTTTGTCATCTTGCTGACCCTGCAAAGTAATTTTTACAGTAAGTGTGTTTTCCTGTAGTCAATTCTGTTTCCCTGGTAGGCACAAATTTCACTTGTTCTTCACGCATAGTTCCATGGAAGGGCGTGGGAATGTCTGGTTTTGGTAGTGCTGTAATGGGTGTCGTGCAGCAGCATTTAACTGTTCCTCGGAGCACTGAATTGCTGCAAGCCACAGCATTTCCCCGGAAGTTCATAGCTAGAAAGTTTCTCTTTTCCAGACTTTTTTTTTTCAAGCACTATTAAATCATTGCCACTGTGCCCTAAGTTGCTTGGCATCTGCGGGAAGTAGAACTGCTTCTCTGTATTAGTTCTTTCCATGTTCTGCTGCGGTGTGTGTATGTGTGTGTGCATGCGCAAACACGGTGTGGTGAAATGGAGTGACAAAGGAAGGACCTGCACGCCCTATGGTGACAGAAACATTCTCTACAGTTGCTGAAGTTGAAAGGGTCAATTTTGATTCTGCAGCGCTGAAAACAGATATCAGTGTTGAGGATGAAGAGAAGATTTCTTACTAGTGGCTGTGTGATATAGGAAGAGTCATTCCTGACCTTTCTAGTCTAGGAAGTGCCCCACAGTAGCAGTGCAACTCACAGGTACAGCGGAGGAGTGTGCAGCACATTGCAATGCAGTGGCCACTAGACAAGAAATTTAGAAGTTGTGTGACATGTTGTGAGTGGGACTTAGCAATAATTGCAATTTCCCAGATCTGCTGCAAGTACCACCTGGGTGAGTCTGTTCCCAGTGCATTCACCTGCATTCTTTCTGAAGCAGCTTCCATCCACCCAGCCCTCTTCAGATGTCAGAGACAGGATGCTTGCCTAGATAAGCCCTTAGTCCCACCCATACAAGTTATTCTGTTTTGACTTAATATTTTTAGCTTTTTGCACGTGCCCTCGGAAAGTGTTCTTCTCAGTCCTTTGTTTTATGAGCCTCCTCTGACACAAAGAGAGTTTGATAGATATAGGAATTATATGTACAAACAGAACTGAATGCTCTGGAAAAGCTGCTTTGTGGCTAGAACTGAAATGTGTTAT
>JAUBNY010000489.1:1261368-1272122 GCA_032275445.1 Crypturellus soui
AAGGTCTTAGTCAAAGAACAAGCCCGTAGGAGAGCGCTTCCTGTGGCAGTCAGCCTTAGCTCTACTGCTAAGGGCTCTGTAAGAACCTCTGCAGTTTGCAGAATCCGCAAACCTTAAAAAGTCCTCTTGTATAAATACTATAGCAGTCATTTTGCTGCAGTATTATATGTCACAAAAATGTCACAGTGATTTATTTATGGCTACCACCTTCAGTTTCTCTAGCTTCCCTCCAGAAACACAGAATGATCCGGGTCAGAAGGGGCGTCAGGAGGGTCTAGTCCATCCTCCTTCTCAAAGCAGGGTGGATATAGGGTCAGCCCTGGTTGCTCAGGACTTTATCTGGTTGAATCTTGAAGATCTCCAGGGACGGAGACTGGGCAACAGCTGTGGACACCCTGCTCCGCTGCTCTCCTCACGGGAAGAAGAGTTTCCTTAGACCCACTTTAAAAATGCTGTTGGCAAGGAATTTGATAGAATGGTATATGCTGGTTTGGTTCTAGTGCCCTTCAAGATAGTATTAGAATAGAGCTCTTTTCTCTATTCCTTTACACATGGGAAAAAAAACTTTTGCCTGCAACCTTGTACATTGCTTCCTTGTCTAATTTGTAGCAGCGGCTGACCAAATGATCTAAAATTCAATGGGTTGGTAAAATCACTGGTCAGAGTCTGACATATTGTTATCTAAAGTGGAAGGGGCTTTAATCTTATTTAACAGTTGTTTTGCTTTGTCTTGGAAGATGAATTCTTTTCCAATATGTGTAATCCACAGATTTGCTGAGTATAGGAGAGTTGTCCCAGAACTAAGGCAAGCAAATACTTCCTTGATAGGAAAAAAATACCACCTCCTACCTTGTTTTGTAACTCATGAGAAGAATTTTAAAAATATACAGTGCTTGTTCTTCCTGGTGTAATGTACTGTGAGGACTGGGTCTGGAAACACTTACATAAAAATGTATCGTATTGTTTTGCTATAAGTGATTCTGCTGTATTTTTGGTTTGTTTATTTTATTGACATAAGCAATGTCATGATTAGCAACGACTACAGTCGGGTTGCCAGGAGCAGGGGACAAGACAGTTTGCCTGGTTATACACTTAGTTCTGTTTGATCCTTGCCTTTTATCTCTGGGAAGTGTGTGTTTCTCTGGCAACAGCTGGTTCCTTGAGAATTCCTGAGGGCTTTCAAGGGGCTGTCTATTTGCATGGCCCTTTTTGAAAGCAGTTTTAGTCAGCACTGTCCCTGTTAGCTGTCCCGTGGCGGCACTGGGCCGGCATGTCACCCACGCGCCGGCCTCGGATCTGTGGAGGCCACAGCCGCCCTTGTCTTGGACCCTTCATCTGTGTGCCAGGAATTGTCACCAGTCCAGTTTTTACCTGGCGTGTTGTGGCCCTGCTCCTGTTCTGCTGCAGAATTCATCTCTGCGGATGTTTGCTTGGAAGAGCTCTGGGGCTCACGTTTATGTGCTTGAAGGGCTATACATACTGTGCTAGTAAGTAACTTGCAGAAACGGCTGAATTTTCCTGATACAGATTTTTGTCACTTCCAGAATTAAAGTTTTCCTTATCTGTTTGGAGAAACCCGGAGATGTTTATGAATTGACAGGTTTCAGCTACAAACTGTAGTTCATTACAATATTGCTGACAATTTCTCTGTGTCACAGAGAAAAAGTCAATTTTGCAATATATAAAGCATAAAATCATATTTTCATGTCATGCCTATTTTATGTAATCCTGTCATGACTTGAAGAGCCAGATGCTGCTGCATTAATAACAGAAGAATGAATGGCAATCTCTCTCTGCCACACAATATCATTTACTGTTACCTTTTAAATAACATTTTTAAAGAGGAAAAAATAGAAATTTGAAGATTTTTGGGACAAGATTTTGCTCATGATGCTTGCAGTAGGCTTCTTATTCCATGAGCTGGCCAGTGGTTGATTAAAATAACATTGTTGAATGCATTTTTGTATTTATATCTATGTGTGAATACATGATACTCAGAGAAAGATGTAGTGCATGTTGGCACATAATGTCAATAATCCGGAGACGTTTTCCGTTTCATGTCCGATAGTATGTAATGTGTGTACTCCAGAACATCAACAGTAATTTTCTATAATGCCTAAAAGGTATATCGACTTCAGTTTGATTTTGGTATCTGTCAACTTCTCTTAGCAGTGAATAAATGGCATATAGCGTTAAATGCTCTGGCATGTAAATCACAGTATGAGATAACTATTTAAACTATGTTTTTATGTTAGTTTCTGAAAATTGCCAGCTATTTCTTTTATTAAAGATCCTTGTAGAATAGTAAAACTGTGCTGAGAAGAACTTTTGATGTGTCCACTGTTCTTTGGGTGGACTGCACCAATACAGCATGTAAAAATTTACACCACAAAGCTATTTTCTAGCATTCAGATTTAAATGGAGGGAATGTTGTAGCTGAAGTAATCTGAAGTTAAAAACTTCTCTGGGTTATAGGAGAGCTAATGATTTTATTAGGCCAATAGATAATGCTTTTGACAAAAAACACATCTGCTTTTTTTCTAGCTCTATTAACTGGTCTAATAAAATTTATTATCTACCCATACAGCATCCCCTTGTTTATGTGAATTCTTTTTTTTTTTTTTTCCCTATTCTTTTTTCAGCCAAAAAAATACAGGAAATCTTTGTTAGCCCCAAAATGCTAGTGATTGAAGCAGAAACACAAAAAATAATTTGAAAAAGTCTAATTTCTTGCTCATCTTCCTACCTTACTCTGATAAACCATGGATGAGAATGAGATTTAAGACCTCTACTCTAGTCTTGATTTGCTTCTATGGAGGGGAAAGAAACCCTCCACTGCTACAGGTTTCCAGGGAGGTGAGAGAGCTTATTGAGGCCATTACCCCAACTCTGCAGTCCTGGTTGCTGGGGAAGTATTGTGGTTGTATTTGCTCCTCGCAGGCCTGATTGTGTCCATACCAACACTCCCAATAACGAGCTCAGCTCTGTTCATGTGTGTGAAGCCTTGTGGTTTGCTTTGTGAGGAGCCTTGAGTGCAATCAGGAAAGATGCTGATACTTTGTGCCACTAGCAGTGGGTTCTCTTTCCAGTGAGCCACCTAGAAATGCTTCCCTTTTGCTGTGCTGTGTGTTAATGCAGGAAAGTCTTTGCTCCAAGCTGCAGTCCCCACAGTTACTGCCGTGAAGGCTTGTATGTGAATTGGGGGACAATCAGTGATTTTAAATTTCCCAGAAATACAGGATTTTGAAAGCTAGTGTGATATATTTGATGTCTTTATAAAAAATACCTACAAAAGTGCTGTGTGACATTCATGCATTGTTAAATACTCTGAATTTTCATTATTATATTTAATTTATTACGCAAAAAATACTAGTCAAATGTACACTGTTCCTTGAACTTCTCATATGATCACCTGATCTGTTAAACAAAAAGTTTAGATTTTTGGCTATCAGTCTTTTTCATTAAGTTTATAGTATTTCTTCACTAAGAATAATTGGAAAATACTTTCAGAGCAACCCCCTAAACAATATGTCAGCTTCAGCCTGTGGTTGAAGGTGGCATGAAGTGACCGTGCACCTGGGAAAATGGTATTGGAAAGTGCTGCAATAGAAAATTAATAAAGGAATTCCAGCAAGGGGGCAGCTGAATACCTCTTGCATGGCCAACCTTAAGTATTTTAGTGTACTCTTCACCTGGGCAGTAAGTTGCTTCAGAGTCCCCCACTGATGGAAACACTGTATTGATAAACAAACCCCCAGTGTCTCAAGGGACTGAAGTGCAGCTCTTTCTGAGGTGTCACAAATTCTGCTTCTGAAAAAAAAAAAGTAAAGTTAAGTTGTTGTTTGGTACTGTAAAGATTTTATTAAGGAGCCCTGGGAGAAATCACAATTTGAAGAAGTATTATACTTTGGAGGTAAATGATAAACAGATGCACTGGGCACTAGGAGGGCAGCATAAGGCAGTGTGCAGGTGTACAGAGCAGCAGGAGACTTGAACAAGGCAACATTCATCTTCATTCTGAAAAATTCAGTAATAAAAACTGAAAGGACTAAATTAATGCCTTTATAATAGGGAAGTCATTACTTGCTACTGAGTTGAGTTACAGTGGATTGGAGCAGATGAGCATGAGTAAATCATTTTTTTTTCTCAAGACAAATATTTATAGAAAAGAAATTACATGCATTTGTTTATAATAGAAATAAGGACAATCATTTTCCTCTAGATCTGTGGAAGTCTGCTGGATGTTAATGGCTAGTTCATTACAGCATTCCTCATATGAGTCATTTTAGCTGGGTCCTGTGTCAGCCACATCAGCATATTGGAAAGGCCAACCTTCATACAAGTTATTTCACATGCTGAATCTCCTTTCCTCTATATACCTAAATCTGGTGCTGAGGTAGAAAAGAGCCAAATAATCTATTTATATGCATATATATTTTATATGTTTCTAAGAACCGTTACACTTGTCACAGCATTTGTTTTAACTTTAGAAACACTGAGAGAACACTAGGCCTCTTGATTTAAAACAAGAGCAAAACAACTCTAACTTTTGGGCACAAATCCTTTCACTCCGTAGCTAAGTGGAGCTGCAGCAGAAGCATTTTATTATCTGACTGGATCAGTACCTCTGAAAATGTATTTCACTCTTGCAGATGTAAAGCTAGTCTAGAAAAACTACTGCCATAATGGGCCTTTTTAAAACTTAGACTCTTAATACATAAGCAGCGACTACTTAGACTCTTAATACATAAGCAGCGACAGCTAAGCTTTTAATATACTCTATGAAAATAAACAGAATAGTTCACACCTCTTTCAGTGTTGTTTGTTCTATTTATCAGGCTATAGACCAAATCAGACAGCCAGACCCTTGATTTATAGGCTAAGGGCTATCTTTGCAAGTACAAAGGATAACTACTTCCTCTAATGTTTTCAAGTGAAGGCATCAATGCCCAGAGTAGAGTAAGATCTGGGACACATTCTGTTTCCTTAGGGTACAGGATAATCCATGACTATGTTCAATCACCCTTAGAGTGAAGGGTCAATATTCATATGATGTTATAGTCCAAGCCAGAAGACCATATGGCTCTAATTTTCCCATTTTAGAGGGATAAAAATGCCATTGACTGGAATGAAGCTTCTGTGTACAGAAATTTAAAACCTGAGCTTTCACACACCTAATTCAATAAAGCTGTTGAAACACGTAGATAGGTTTATGTATATGGAGCGCAGACACAAACACAAGCAAAAATCCACTTTTATATTGCAAAGCTGCTTCCAGGAACCAGCCAGCTCTTTCAAAATTTACATCTGTTTTTCACCTGGAACAAGTTGGAAAATCATTCTATTCTAACATGCATGTACATCCTGTAAACTAGCTTATGCACAATATTACCTCAGTATTGTAAGCATTTTCATTTTTGAGAAAAACCTATATATATATATATACACACACATATATATGCCCAGGTTGAATTCCTATACTTGTCATTTAGAAGTGGATGGAAGAAAATGCTATTTACTAAAAATCTTGACCATAGCGGCTCTATCACTTACTGAAACGAGATTACAGCCACCTAATCAAAAAATACACCTTAACTATATGCACTACATTTAATTATATAGAAATTGCTGTTGGAGCACAGTTAGCTGTTCTCAGTACAAATAACGGGACAAATGGTTTATTTAAACAGCACACTGAAATGGAAAATATTTAAGCGGGACAAATGGATTATTTAAACAGCACACTGAAATGGAAAATATTTAAACGTTTTTTGACCTGTTCTTCCTTCTGCAGGTCATCCCAGAAAATGTTTGAATAGAAAGAGTTGTCAACCTTATTTCCATTTTTAACATATATAAAATAATTTGACTGTGTTTTTGCTGCCAGTAGTAGAGATTGAAAAAATAGTTTATGCATAGTAGAAATACAGGAAAATGTCCACAGGATTGTGTGCCCATGTAAGCTTGTGATACTTACTCCTTGTATTTTAGTTGGTCAGCTACTACTGTAATTTCTGTGCTATTGGAAGCTTGGTTTAATTGAGGTGTGGGAATGAGAGATGGTATTTCTGACCAGATATGAAAAGGGTTAAGTAAATAACTTGGAGTAGCTTGATTTTGTAGAAAACTACAGTGTTCTAGTAAACTTCCCTGCTCAGAGTGAGCATTCAGGCTGTAATCTTCTAAGTGGAATGGCTATGGGAGAAACTTCCTCAGACTCTTATGTGTCTTTAAAAACAAAAAAAACCCAAGAGCAAAATGGATAACTCATTTAAATCATATAAGAAAATGTCTACTTACAGGCTATATTCATATGAGTTCTAGAAATAAATCCAATGCACTTATTTCCCACTATTTTACTTTGTTCCTTTCATCTTGTGTGAAAAAGTATTTTTCTTTCTGGTATTACAGTCTTAGAATGTACTCTCTCACAATTTTAGCTGCTTTTCTAATTACACGCAATTTATCTAAAAATGAGTTAATATGTCTTTGATAAAACTGTTCAAACCAAAATATTTCAGATATCAATAAGTTCTGTCTTTTAAAATAATTTAGGCACTGTTTTTAGTGAGAAAACAAAAATTCATCAGAATAATTTTCTCAGTGAAAATTTACTTGTTTGAAACATCATTTTGTGTTTTGAGTAGCAATAATATTTTCCTTTCGACATCCTGTTTTATATGCTCAGAGCCTTCCAACTATTCATCCTTAAGGCAGAAATTTTTCATGGATGACCTTTCTCAGAGGTGAGTTTATTTTTGAAAAGAGGAGAACACAGTGTCTAATCACTTAAAGTTATGGGGAAAATGTAGAAATTTCATGTATCCTGGAAGATGCTGAAAGTAACCCTTATGTTTAATATGTCAAATAGGCAGCATATAGTGATGGTGTATATGCTTTGTGGTTTTTAAATGTTAGGCGTGAAATGTGACGGATAGTCAGTATATGCGGATGGTTAAAACACTACTGAATATTTAGCTTACTATCAGGTTTAAGTGTTTATATTCAGTAGCTTATGTAATTGTAATTCAGTTATGTTTCTTTGCCCAAGTAGTCATTGTCTCTTATCACACATGTTCAACTGTTCTGCTTCACTGTGGAAAGTTTCCTCAAATACAAAATACATGAAATTCATAGTAGTTCTGGTTAGTAGCTCTCCAGGGCTCTTATAAACTAGTAATAAGGAAATTTTAGAGGTGTTGCATATGTGTGACCTTGAGATTGCTAGTCTAGTGCTTCCCTGCAGTGTTTCAGTGTCTTGGTGTGTGTTCAGCCCACTTGAGAACTATATTACTTGTGATAAGTATGTCTGGCTCGGGCTTACTGAAGAATTTGGCTTGGAATGTGCCCAGGTATGCAAGGGCAGGATGCACAGACTGGATACGCACCCTTCCCCTGCCTGGACTTGCTGGGGACGCAGGTCAGAGGCCTTGGCCAGGGCTTTGCCTGTCTAAAATAGACAGTGCAGCTCAGATAAAAATATTTTTTACATTAGCACTCTGAAGATGTCTTTTATTTATGAGTGCAATCCACACAGGGGATGAGAAGAATCCTACTTCTTAGTAATATCTGATGTAAATATATTTCTAAATTTGCATAAATTGTATTAATCATTTTTACAACATTTCCTCTGAATTGTTAATCCTTGATACAAACATGTGGTGGCTAGTAGGGCATACAATGTTTTGTGTATGGTTTCTTCTTTGTGCTTTTGATTTAAAAAAAATAAAGCTGTAATAATTTTGCGTAGCTGGTATTGTGATATGAGATGGCAGTACACCGGAGCAGGTCCGAGTTCTGGGCCTTTACCTACCAGATCTCTTTCTGTCCGAGTGACACAGTGAGTGTAATCCCAGAAGGGCCGAGGAAGGAGGGCGGCTCGCAAGCAGGGATCCCTGTGAGCAGGCAGGGTGCAGCAGGGTCCTGGGGCGATTCTGAGGCCTACTTCCAAGACCTACTTCCTTGGAACAAAAACAGGCTATGGATCGTCTGTTATCCCTCCCTGTAATGTCTCTCCATTCTGCTCCCTGACTGGAGATACCTCTCATGTGAGATTAGCGCCGTGAGAGCGACATTTAAACTGCTTTTAAGGTCTATGCGATGCAAAGGACGTGGACAAGCCCCATCTGCATGTAATGAGGCATGTTTGTGTTTAAAATAGATGTGACAACTAGGGTTAGGTAGAAATAATATCCTATTATTTCTGAGGTAAAGCAACACAAATTGTTTTTAGTGTTATCAATAGAATAGTTTTGTTTATCTGTGTAAAGTGATAACTAGTCAGGAAATACTTCACAGTAACATGGAATAATGAAATTATTTTGGTCCTCCAAAGGAGTTTGCGTTAGTGCCTAGAACTCAGGAACTGCATTAGTGCTTAGAAACCATTTAAAATGCTAAACCTCTTTGACTATAGCGCAATATAAAAGAAGGAGAGAAGAGAGCAGAGGTCGATGATGAAGAATTAAAGGCAATGTTGCTCTGTATAAGAAAGACTTTTAAAGCATATGGTAGTTCTGTGCTAATGAGGGGAACAGCACGCAGCTTATCCTGGCGAGAGCTCAGTAATCAGTGAAGAGAGCGCTGTATGATACCAAATTATATGGTTGCCTTATAACCTTCTAGCAGCACGAACAAAGATTATTTGGGAGATCTGTATTTATTAGGACCTTTGCTCTTCACTGACATATATTTACTGTTAAATGAGTGCAACTTGAAATGCTTGGAAAATGTGCATTAGGAACAGCTATATTACCATTGGGCTAATGCTGTCTCATGATATCAGAGAAGGTCTCTTGGGCTTTGGATCAAACTGGCTATAGTAAGAACTCCCCACCATTGTTGATAGTAATGGCTCAAATGCTCCTGCACGGCATTTCTGAAGTGCTGTCAAGAAGAGCTTGAACTTGGCCCGTTCTTTCCGAAACGTTCCCAAAAGATAAATGTGAGCTATTCAGTCACTACCTGATATACGGTGGACGTGAATGTTTCAGGGTTGTAGATGAAGGCCAGTGGATGAAAAATCTTAAGAAAGAGTAAACTAGTGCAATATTTGGCATATCCAGAATATGACTAATTGCATCTGTGCACCTTGGTATATGGTATCTTACATTCTGTTAGGAGAAATCATTTCCATCTTTAACTTCTTTTTAATTATATCAAAATGAAACTTCATTATTATTAAAACCACATAGAATTCAGTGCATTTCTGTTCATTGTAGCATGTCAGAGAAAATTTAAGGTCTTAACAGAATACACAGCTCTCTGGTATGAGAGGTGTTTGTTTCCTTCCATGCTTCTGACCTGCTTAAAAATGGACAGCGTGCTCTGTGCATCCATTCTCGTACGACCTCAGTAAATCTCTCTTCCCACATTTAACATTTACTGCAATAATTTTCATGTGATTGATCACAGCAGCTATTAGGGATGTAAGGTTAGAGGCCTTTGGAACAAAAAGCTTGTGAGATAACGTGGTATCAGTAGGCTTTCAATGAGGAGCTGAAAATAGAAAATAAGATGAGCAGTGATATCCTAACTGTTTAGCTACTTTGACCTGCAGGATCAAGAAAAGTCTAAATGCTAGAAGAAAGTGGCATGCTTACATTTTTTCCTCTAGCTTTATTACATAACTAAGCATTTGCAACATTTTTATATTTCTACTTGTGGATCACATATCTTTGCAGTCATAGAAATATTTTCAATGTTATCAAAGATTCTGTGGATCTAATGGCAGTGTGGAATTAAATCCTTCTGAATGCTTTCTCTGACCTACCTTGCATTTATGAAATAACTGAAGTTCTTGTTAACGTACTGCTATAAATATGCAGTTCTTTTGTTAACCTGATATGACCTTAAAAGATCATAGACACGGATAAATGTGTGTGTATCTATAAAATAGAATCAGAAACATGATGAAAACCTGTTTTTCACAGGGTCTGCTTTATGTTCACACACTTCAGTGTGTGAATTGCAAAGATCTAATCATTTTGTCCGATTGAAGCAGCCGCTGGCTGTTCACAGGGCTGTTCTGCCAGCAGCCGCCCTATCTGCTCTGCCCTTGGGGCTGCCTGGTGATTTTGGGGAATGTTGCTTGGCTAGAGACTGCTGATGCCTGGGACTGACATCCTCCTGCTTCTCTTCCTAGAAAAGAGCTAACCAAGATAGAAAGGGAGACAACTGTAGGGAAATAAAGTTCATCTACCATTAACATATGGTTGCCAGGGAGCCCTGGTAATTTCCTTGCAGTCACTGAGGTTTCCCTGGCTGCTCTTTGTTTCTGCAAGTTGCTGCCCACCTGCTACTCAGGGAGTTACCTATCTTTTTTTATAGAGGAGTTGTGATTTACCAGGGGACAAAACAAGACTACAGGATAAGTAGTGTAGTTGGAGCGCCTCGTGAAGGAACTGATGGCTGTGATAGGGACTGGCTTTCAGATCCATGGGAGAGTTTTTACATAACTGAATTAGAGTGTGCATAAATTGCAGTGTTTGAGTCTGAACCTCTTAAACTTTTCAGCTACTTACTAATGTATGTGTGACTTCTTTTAAAAAGAGCATGTTTTTCTTTATTAAAGCTAATGCCAAGGGTTTGATGGGGCCAGGATTCCAGCCTAAATAGTTTAGATGTGTTCCTGCAGCTCTGCACCGAGGTATTTGGGAATTTCACTGTGTGCAACTGGACTGCCAAGCCATTATGGCAGGTGTGTAAATGTTCCATTCTTCTGAAACTGTGAAGTGATCTTCAAATAGAGTTTC
>JAUBNY010000489.1:1303279-1315670 GCA_032275445.1 Crypturellus soui
AGGGGCAGCAGGCACAAGCACGGGCAGTCCTGCTTGAACCCAAGAAGTCCTTGTTGCCTTGAGGGGGGCTCAGCTCTGGCACGGGTTGCCCAGATGGGCTGTGGAGTCCCCCCTCGGCAATAATCTGGGATTATCCTTTCCATTAAGTAGTAATACATCTATATTTTTTTCTTTTTGAAGCTTAATATTGTTAGTAAGAATTCTCTGTTGCGTAGATAGGGATAGCTAGAAAAGGAAATCCCTCCTGTTCTTCTGTACTGAACATACTTAATAAAAGGTCTTTGCAACAGAAAAGAAGGTTAATGATCAGTTTGAAATCCATGTAAGTAAGAGAAATTAAGGAAGGAGTGTAAAGGTGATGCAAATTCCTGGAAGGAGTTAATGAAAAGCGAAACTGGAGGTCATGGTAAGTCCTTCTCTGGAAGTTTGATTCGTGTTCTTAATACAAGAAAAAAAAGGCTGTATTCTGCTCTCTCTTGCTCACTGTGCACGTGTGCAAATGAGCAATGTATGTGTGAGAGAGCAGATGCACACCAGCAGGAAAAGTTTTGCTTTTGTAACAGCGTTATTCTTTCTCCAGTCTACTACTGTTTCCTTGCTGCAATTGGCTGGGAAATTAGTTTATTGTTATTTTGGATTTCAAGTATTTGGAAAACCTTTTATTTCTAATCAGAGGTTAAAAATATTTAAAAAAAATGAAAGAGAGAGAGAGAGAGGCCTACTAATTTCCTGGATGCTGCCAGCTGCCTCTTGTGTTCACTTGTGCTTAGGCAGAAGCAAGATTTCACAATGAAACATGCTAGGATAGCTCAGGAAGTGCTGACTGATGCTAACAAGATTATTGCCAATTTTATATCTGCCCACTTCTGAACAGCTGTAGACAAAATGAATTTTGAATTTTGTTCTGAATTGGGGTGTTTATTGTAACTCAAGTGATAACTGCTATTTGCAAGAAAGAGAACGTGAAAGAGCATGCACAAAAGCATTATGTAATAAAACTGGAACCATCACGGTGACCATTTCACTGAGAAGAATCAAACTTTGAGGAGGGCGCACAGGTACTGTCTTACTGACTACATTTTAATCAGAGGTACTAGATATTAATAGAAATATTAGAGGGTAATAGACTATAATTAGTAATATATTGTCATTATTTACTTCTTTAAAACAAGGCAATAGTCAAAAGTAACAGCTGATGCCTGGGTACTGGGCGTCGTAAGTCACTGTTTCTTGTTTTCTGTAAGGTAGTCCGAGTGCCATGGAAGTTCAGCAATTTGCAGAATCACTTCTCTTAGAATGATTAATGATTCCTTATAGCCCACCTGTCTAAAATGGAATCATGTTATACACTGTTGCAGATAGTAATTGTCTTGTCCTTTGTCATTAACTGTGTCTCTTATATCCTTTGCAATAGATAATATCTTTTATCTGTGCATTGGTTAAATTGAAGAAGTAGCTAAGTCTCCAGCAGCAGCATGTTGTGAAATTATTGGCAAGCCCATCTGCTCTGAAAAATCAGGTGCAGGGAGTGACATTTTTCAATATTGCCTGTATTTCTTTGAGGTAAAATAGAAATAGCTTTTTCGTTTCTCTTTGGAGGCCTTATAGTATTTTCTCTAAAATGTTGTTTTAGCCAGCATAATCTGAGAAATGACGGTAACCAATTAAGGGATCATAGTCCTGAAAGCTGCCTGGCTTTTTTGAACTATAATAGCTGTTCTAATTAAAGCTGTTGTTCCTGCCTGAAAGGTACCATTGTTTAAACAGAATTATAGAAATATTTATAATTCCTGATGATATTATGGTGAGATATTTATCCTGGTAAATCTGTGGTATTGGTGAATTGTTTCCAGGTAAAGGGGAGCTGGCAGCTATTGGGAGCTGATGAAAATGGAGCAAGGGAATCGTTTCTGCTTTTAGAGAGACATTTGCTTGGCTACTTTCAGTTTTCTAGGGGTGAATTAGGAGGCTGCTCGTGGTGACTACTGGAAGCAGATTGTTCACCCACTGCATTGGCCTTGCTTTGCTGAGCAGCTCGCTGTCACGGAGGAGCAAAAAGCTGGTCTTAACAAGGGGGTTTCACCTGTGTCGTGTTTGAGGGCTGGAGGTGCCTTTGCAGCTCCGCGTACCCCTGCATGTTGCACAGGGGAACATCCTAGGCAGGATACTGAAAGAGCTGCAGATTGATTTTTGCATACCATTAACTTTTGTGTTTCTCCTCCATTCCTCCTGTAGTAGTCTTCTCGTGTTAACATTAGTGTTTCACTTAGCTTTTTATCTGAGGGAGATTGTGGGGTCTTTATGGGAGCATTTGAAGACCTCTGTAATATACCTAAAATTTCACCACCGTATTCTCAAAGTTACATGACTAATGTCCTCAAAGCACTGCTGTCACAAGTCCCTGGAGGAAGGGCTAAAGTCAGGGAAGGCTGCAGATAACATTCCTTCAAACGTATTCAAAAAAAGCAAATGTTATTAACAGGAGTTGCCATCTGTAGCATGGAGGGGAGACAATTCTGCTCTCTGCACTGATATTGCTGATGTGAGTGATGCAGTTCAGATTTATAAATGTTCACAAAATTTGATAAGAAGTTCGGCTTTTACATGTCTGGAGAAAAAGTGTCATTCGATAAAAGGCATTTTTTTAGATGTCTGACCTTTATTAAGATATGAACAACATCAGTGGAATAATATCACCCGCCCAAAGAATTAATACAACTTAATGAAGTAAAGTTAGGAGATTGAAGAGATAGTAATTAGGAGGATTAGTTCTTTTAGATTTTGTTTTGACAGCTAGTGCAACTTTTCCTTCCTATCCTTATTTGTAGTTATAGTACAGAGCCTGCATATATCTTTGATACAGATCTATAGGCCTGAGTCGGGCACTGCTTGCCAGCAGGTGGGATACGGTCCTGCCCCGGGTGTTCCCCAGCGGCTGCAGGGACAACTCCTGAGCTGCAGCAGGAATCAAACGTGGTGGCATTGGGGTTGCTGCCCGGGTGGCGGCGTGGGGAGCCCCGGCCACTCTCGCCTCCGGGCGTCCTGCCTCGGCCGGAGGAAGCTGCTGGTATGGAGGCCCGAGGCCAGGGTGGCTGTGTGCTCCTCGGTCCCAGCAGCGCGGAGCTTCTGGGGCAGAAAACACACCATCTCCAACAGGTTTCTGTGGGGCACCAAGGATTTTTTTTTTAATACAGTAAAAGAGCAAGGTGACTAGTGGATTTTAATAGTTAAACAGAGGCTGGAATTTGAAGCATTGAAAGTAATTTGGGAAAAATATCATGAGGAAATATGGATCATGAATCCAAAGAGAAGTAGTAAAAAAACAATATAACAATTTATTAAGAAAAATGGCAATAAACTAGGTGATGTGTCAGTCGGTCTTGTCATAACTTAGATAATCAGGAAGCTGCCACAGGAAATCTTAAGATGATTGCAAAAAACTTCTGCATGAGAAGGTGGTGATAAACAGCAAGTTTTAAAATACATTTGGTTTTCTTTATTTATCAGAATAGCTGGCTAGTGCATAAAAGATAGGCAGTAAATACAAGGTAACTTTTAAGAGGCTGTTCCATGCTGTCCCAGAGGAAACTTGAGGAGGATGGTTAAAGTAATGCTAAGTGGAAGTGCACTCAGCAGCAGCATAGGAAATTGCTATTTACCTTACTGTGGGTCGACTTGAGACAGTTGAATAAAATGTGATTCTGCAAGGACAGCCTTATGTCCAAGTGTATCCAATATTTTCATTAATAAGATGGCTGAGGGAATAAGGAGTAGATTTATCGTATGGATGGTGCTACCCTGGCAAGAGCTGCAAGTGCTTCCTGAGGACAGTAGCAGAATTCCCATTTCTGGGATAATCTGGTTCCTGCTGGTGCGGGGCCGTGGAGGCCACGCTGCCCTCCTTGCTGCCAGGTGGGCTGGCAGTCTGCGAGGGGCCATCGGGGTGGTACTGGTCCCAGCTGGATAACCACATCTGGAGAGCTGTGTTTCCGGTGGGAAAGCTGGATGCGAAAGCGTGTCTGGAGCAACAGCCTGGAAAACGGGGGTTTGAATGGTGAAGAGATGGCTCCTGCTGGCAGCTGAAAAGTCCTTTTGTAGTAAGTGCAGCTATATTCCAGGTTGGAAATACTTGGCAATACTTGGGTCAGAGAAAAAAAAAACGGGCTTCAGTGATATGCTGGTCATTTTTGGACATCTTTATTTGAGATTTTTTTTTTGGAATATAAGAAAACCCACAATATACATTTGCTTAATACTGTGCAATAGCCATGTAAATATAAGCTTTGTGATTCTTCTAAAACTTTGAGGAGCTTTGTGCTACACACCAATGGATTTCTCAGCATAGGCCGTAGTTCTTTCGCCTGCTCTAGCTGAAGAAGCTTCATTACTTTTTTATAATTAGGTTTGTTGGTTATATATAGAGAATAGCTTCATTATATGTTGTACTGACCCTTTTCCAATAAGCCTGAGAATCTAAAACCATACCATCAAATATCACTATTTTGTGTGATATATTTCAAAGTTTTTCCAGAGTTGAAATTAAAATTGCTGATGCTAAGGAAATAAAAATGATTGATGTACTGTTTACACTTGACCAGCTGCTAATGAATTCTCATTCAATACCTTGTTAGCTTTTGCTGAAGTAATACATAAGGCAAGTTAGAAAATAGCCTGAAGTTCATAAAAGTGCAAAAAAAAAAAAGAAAAAATGAACTTGTTTTGACACTTTTGATCTATGAACTATTATATAAATTGTGATGCTGTTCTGGGTTGATGTGATGGATAGTATCATTTTTCTCTGGGCTTGCTTGCCTGAGGTGATGGTGCGGAGGGGCTAGGCTGCCGGCTTGCCATGGGGTTCCTCCTTCAGGAGCAGCTTTCCGCAGGGAATGGGGGTTCCCAGGTTTCCTCTGGGAAGGAGCGTGCTCAGCTGGCAGGAATTCTGCACTTCCCAAAGCTGTGGCCGGGCTGGCTCTCGGGGAGCTTCAGAGCGAGGGGAATTTTCCTGGGGATCTGTGGCCTGTGGATCTGTATCGTGAAAAAACCCCGAAAATACTTGGCCTCGGAGCAGGCTTGCGGGAGAGGATGCGGGGAGGGCCTGGCTGCCTAGTACATAGATTTTAAGTTTCTTTTATCCAGCAGGACAGAGCTTGCACGCTTTCAGGATTAGGCTGCAATAAAACATAACTTTAGTGATTCAAAGCCTGCTGGAGTCTTCAAGAAAAGGTAGAGAAATTCCACCTCTGTTCTGCAGAGCTTTTCTAAGCCTGGGGTCAGTGCTATTTATTGTATGTTGAATACAGAGAATCCTGTATTTATTGTAGTCCTCCTTGGAAATACACTTCGCCTTTTTATTAAAATGTAGTTTTGTTGATATCTATCTTAAGTGAAAGGTTTTTTTTAACTGTTTTCTCGCTTCCTCAGTGCAATTTGTCTGTTACTTTCTGCTTTCATTAGCACTCATGCTGCAAGAGGGAAGAATTCCTGCAAACCAGAAGGAATTTCATTGCTTCTGCAATGTGTAAGACTACAAAAGAAATAGAGATGTGGCCTACTCTAAGCCAAGCAAAACAGTCAAAGAAAAAATTATGTAAAAAAAAAAAAGTGAGAATTCATCCTGTTTTCCTTCCTCTTTTTTTAATCAATTTTTTTTACAGCTGAAATTTCTGCCAAGGACTAGATTCTGTATGTCTCTCTCGGCTTCCTACTGTGCATTGTAGCTGCCTGTAACTATTCATAGCCTATGCAGGTTCTCCTTGTAGGAAGCCTTGTTACCCACAGGCAAATGTAATCTATCATCTTTCCCTTCAACAGTTCCCTTCTTCCCTCAACTCCAGAAGAAATCAAAAAAGATTTATAAGGTTCTGCAACCCACAAAATCTGACTTGTCATCCTGGAATCAAGTATATCTGATTGCAAAGCTGTTATTTTTATACGAATCATGTAAGCTGAGTACCACAGGTTGTGCGTGTGTGTTTTTTTTTTTTTTCTCCTGTCTGTGCTGTTTCAAAAGGTGAAAATTGCATATTTATACATAAATATATATTTTTCCTGATTCCTTTTAGAGTGTTATTGCCACAAAGTAAAAGCTTGTTTTGTCAGAAGAACAGTAATTCATCTACTTTGAGATGTCCAAGCAGAACGAAGTATTCAAGCTGAAACGGTGCATTAACTCAGAGTAGTGTCTTAATGTATATTGTGTTGCTGTGCAGTCCTTCTGATGTAATGTAGCATCTCGGCGGCTGCCGCGGCCCTGGCGAGCGAGGTGCTTGCAGAATCTGTGTTCACTGCCCCGTCCCCGCAGCCCACATCTGAACGGGCACCACGAGCGTGAAGCAGCAGCTCCGCTCGTGCCTTCCCGTTCTCGTTGCTTCCTGGGTGCTTGCGGAGCTTCAGCTGCTCCTGGGAGGGCCAGGTACGCGGCTTCGTTGAGTCCTTGGAGTCCTTCCGAGTTGCTTTGAGCCTTGAAGGAAACTCAATAGTCCTGTGTGATGTGCAGAACTCCAACATTTATCACTGTCTGCCTGGTGCTTTGATCAAAAAGTACAAGTAATTGACTGTGGAGGCACCTGGTAACACCGGGAATGCCACGATGTTGCAGTTAACTTTTCTTTTTCACACTTCACTCACCTGTTACTTACCTTTTAGGTTATAGCTGGATTTTGACTTCTGCTTGTTAGTTGACGAGGCTTCCTGATATGATGTTGGAAGGAGTTTTTCAAAAGTCTTCACAGGGTTAGTTTTACTGTGTTTGTTTTTCTTCCCTGTCTTATTTAAAATATTTGGGAGTTTGAGTCAAGATTTTATTTGAACTGAATATAAATTCTTTGTTTCTTTAAAAAAAAAAAAGTGTGAAAGAGCTTGTGTGTCTCAAACATGACCTTCAGGATGCTGAAGAAATGATAACTCTTAGCTGTGCTTGTCTTTTTTCTGTCTTGCTGTGATCTGTGCCCATCTGTTGTTCTTTTCATCGGGCCCTTATACAGCTGCCTCTGTCTTGCTTCTTGCTGCTTTCTCTCCTTCCCGTTTTTCACTATTTTGTTTATACATCTACCTCTTCTTCTAAACAGATAAATTTTTTTTTTCCTGGTGGGAAATATTTGGCAAAGCTTGAGTCAGAGAAAAAAATGTTCTTCAGTGAAATACTAATCATTTTTGGACATCTTGAGTTGAGATTATTGTTTTCTCATGAGTAGTAACTGTAAGCATCTCAAGAGTTGTTTTTGAGAACTACCACATTTCATCTTCATTCTTAGTTGCTAGTTTGTTTATTTATCTTCCAAGTCTTTTCTGTTAGACAGTTTTAAAAGTCTGAGGAGGAAGAACTCATAAGACTTAGTCGACCTTTTGATTCTACATCTGTATTAAACATATTTCTTTTGTAACATTATAGTACTTAATTTTAAAAAATTATTTTCCAATTATTTACATTGTTTCCAATTATTGTTTTTATGACCGTGAGCCTTGGAAATTATCCATGTATCTAAATCTTTTGAATTGTGAGCTAAGGATGAGTGCTGTAGCCCAGTAATTATTATGGTTTTGTGGCATTAGGAATGCTTTTGTATATCATTTTCTGTGAATTTTGTCATAGAATAATTCAAACACAAAGTCTTACAGTAGGTCATTAATGCTTATTTCTGGAAGCAAAAATTAATTTGTTCTTTCTGTGTGAGTAATACTGTCTTTTTGGTAAGATCTTTGCCGATGACATGAAGGAATCTTAGAATGTAATTTACTTGTGCAAGTGAACTGAAATCAGCACTTAATCTGAGTGGGTGTTTCTCTTGCTAACAAAAAAGCAGAACTTCCCAAGTTGAGGCAAAATGCACGCAGGCAGGGAAGCAAAGAAGGAATAAGCCCCAAGCTCTCCTGTGAGAGAAGAGATGCAACACTAGATATTATGTGAGACTGGAAACAAAACACACTCGAGTTGTCATTTTAAATTTAAACCAAAATGCTGATCCGGAGGTGCACAACAGAGGCAGATCTTTATGCCTCTTTGGGATCCAGTTGTCTTCTGTGAGATTCCGCGTAGACTATCCTAGAATCATTAGAAAATTAGCGAGTCAGAAATGTTCAGTAAATCCAGAAATCTCATCCACGTGCCAGGCTCACGAGCCAGGTCACAGGATGCAGCAGGGGCAGAAAGGCGCCTCTGCCCGTCTAGTCCAACGGCCCCGTTCAAGCAGGGCGGCTAGAGCAGCTTGCCCAGGACCGCGTCCCGCTGGGCTCTGAGCGCCTCCAGGGATGCGGAGGCCCCAGCCCCTCCGGGCAGCCTGTGCCAGAGTTCACCCCCTCCANNNNAGGCAACAAGGTTCAAGCCCAGGTCCAGGCAGAATAGCCTGTGTCCCTCTCTGCTTTGGCTGAATCACAGTTCGGGACAGTTAGGTCAGGCGTAAGGGAAAATAACTGTGGTAACAGCAATGGTTACGCGTGGTACAGATTTGACTCTCTCCACCTGCAAGACTGCAAGTGTTTGAAGAAGTATCTGTAATGGGAAAGTTGATTTTATTTTGAGATGAAAAGGACATTTAGTTCACCCCTTTCAGTCTCACTTCTAAAATTTGTGTTGCCATCACTTGATGAAAGTGGATGAGGAACAGTTTATTCTGAAATCTATTATTCATGTGTGTTAAGGCTTCAGGGGGCAAAGAACACCTTGAGTAGTGGTAGAAAGAAAAAGCTTGATTTTTATTAGCATGTTATAGCATATTTGAGTTTCTATTTGAAAGATCCAGTGAAGTAAAAGCCACTTGAGTCAGACGAGCTATAATGTGCTCAGTAGGTAGCAAACCTGTTCAGCTCTGAAACGGATAGCTGAAAGGCATTTAATACTTAGGCTTTTTTCTTTTTTTCTTTTTTTTTTTTTTCCCCCCCCTCCCGATAACTGAGCCTGAGCAGGTTTTCTTGCTGGCATTCTCAACTGTGACAGTGAGAGCTTAGATAAGGAGGAGAAATATGACCCAACTCGACAATGCTAAAACAGTATACAGGAAAAAAAAGTCTTCCTGGATCTTACTTGCAGGTTTAAATTTTTCTTTTTGTCAAAGACACCATTAATATCTGTATATTTACCTTTCCTGAAAATAAGACTTCTGGATAATAAAGTCAAGATAGTTTGCACAGTTAAGTCTAGTTACTGGTTCGACTGCAGTAAAAAATCAAGTTACAAACAGCATAATGTAGAAGGGAAGTGTGTCATCCTTAGTAGAAAAATAAATCAGTTCATTATTTCTTTTGAAAGAACAAATGACAACAGTATATATTCAGTATGAATGCCTCAGTTAATGGCTTTCCCTGCCTCATGACACACTTATATAAAACTAGTGAAATTATTGAAGTACACAGTGCTGAAGTGACAGATCATTTGTTATTAATGAATATTCCCATCCCTCTAGCTGAAGAGTTTTTGTTCTCTGGGGAGCAGAGAATTAGTATATGCAAAGTCTAAGTTATTTGACTTTGAAATATGTTTCCTTGGTGTGATCATTTTGTGATTAGACTGTAGATTGAACTGTTGCTGAATTGCATCCACCCTAAAAGTGTATTTCTTGTGGAATGCAAAGTGGGAAGTCTTCCCTGAAAGCTCAAAAAAAATGATATGACTGATCGTTTTTAAACCCTTTGATGTTTACTACAATAACTTGCATCCTGTTTTAGCTCTGTGACATTAATGAGGCTGTGATGTTGATCCAAATAAGCTCTACACTAATGTAACATTAATGCTCACTTGTAAATTATTACCCTTACACGTGTTGTATCTATCCTGGTGACGCTCGGGAGTGTCCACTATTATGAATGTATTAGGTCTTTAAGGCGACAAGACTGGCTGAATTGAACAGATTCCATTTGCGGGTTCATTTGCTGCCACGCTGCAAGGCTGCGTTGTAGTTAACCATCTAAAGAGACAGTTTCAAGAATGATTTATTTACATACAAAATTGATGTTGATGAAGTAGAATATAAGCTCGGTGCCATGTGGGATTTTCACAGTTGTACACGCTGCACTTTAGCTTACAGAAAAATTCTCAGCAAGGTTCTAGTGGCAAAATGTTAATTCCTTAGGTGTTCATTAAAATAGCATTAATCATGAACTCTGATGTTCATGTTGATTTATGCTGAAACTTTACAATTAATTTTAATCAGCTTCTATAATTAGATAGAGCAGGAAAATAGGTTTTGGCCTTGTTACATTGTAATAGCACTATTAATTCACTACAATACTAGAATGTTTTTTAGGAATTTAGTAAGTATTTGCTTTAAATACAGATCTTACAGTCAAGCTGGTATAGGATAGAAGGTTTGTGTAAATGGTAGTATTTTAGTTATGTAAGTCCAGTAAAGAATTTTATTTAAATAATGTTATTTCTATGTTGAAAGTGTTGTAGCAATATTTAGGGAGAAACAGTATTATTTTTTTTATTTACTAAGGTGATAGACTTGAGAAAACTGAAAAATATGTTGGCTCCTGGTGAGTGGAACCTTGAGTTTTAAGAAATCCCCAGGGGAAATCTGGTAATTAAATCTACAGGGTTTTGGATAACATCTATGCTTCAGATAGCGGGATGGATGTTATCAAACTACCTGAAAGGCATCAGCTTGTCATTTCTATTGACATGATAATCATATTTATGTGCCAAAAACAGAAATGAAAAGTGTTGTTATTACAATACCCTGTCTCTAATTTCTACTAGAACAAAGAGAAAGGGCAGCATTTCTTGTCACAGTAAATTTTTTTAGAAAGTAAACTTTCTATTTGGCGTTGTGTTACAGGGAGAAAAGAAGTGCCCTCCTGAGGAAGGGTCATTACATGTCAAAAACCAGTGGCATCCAATGTATTAAAACAAACCCTACTAAATTTTATGATTTGGTCACAATTTATCTGTCTACGTTGCCTTATATTTAGCTAAAATCACTAAGATTCTGAATGATATTAGCCTTCTGGAACAAGACAAATCAATATGCATCACAGCAATCGTCATAGAGATTGGATTTAGTAAAACTGAGGCAAACTTGGGCTCCTCTCCTGTATCTAAAAGGAGAGGGAAGCAGAGATGTTACAGTTTGAGCTTAGTAGTTACTCAGCTCTAAAGTGTCTTTTTTTTTTTTTTTTTTCGGTTATTATGAGCATAAGTACAAATGTATGAACGAGGTGCAACAGAATTGCTCTTTTATGTTCTGCTAGACCACGTAATTCCTGTCTTAGCTAATGTGAGCAGTGGTTGCCTTGGCAGTGATGGTGAAACACACAGTTTGTCTTGTGGGGTCCAGGAGGTTCTAGCACTAACTACCAGAGGGCAGAAGGGCCCTCCTCTGGGGGAAGCCCACAGGCTGCTAAGAGTCTGCTGAGCAACGGAAAGGTTATCTGTAATGAGTTAGTGGCACTCGGGCCGTACACCCAGGGCGAACCGCGAGCTCCTCGCTCACGTGTGCGTGACTTGCCGTAACGCTGGTAAATGCTCACGCTGCCGCTGCTGAAGGGGAAATGGGGAAAAATAGACAACTGAGAACGTCATGTTAAATGTAGCACTGCATATTTCATTGCTCAAGCACGTATGAATACTTCATTGCCAGTAGTATATTCTAGTTAAGAATTAAAGGAAGTGGTTGAATTCATAGTTTCTCTTCAAACAGTGCCCCAGGATCAGCATTATCATTTTTCCCAGATGGGTCAAACCCTCTCCCACGGAAAGCTCCTAGAAGCCTCAGGAGGAAAGCAGAGCTGGTTAATTAATTAATATTTTGAGTTACATTAATGTATGAAGCGAGAACCTACATGGAAATGCAAATCTATTTTTGATGAGTGATTTTTGTCGTAGCAGTTGAAATCAAATTAGCTTACATCTTGGATGAGAAAGTATTCTGCATTCAGAAACAGGCTGGATTAGGTAAAAAGAACAAGTGTTTCAGAGGGAAGTAAGTATTGGACATAGTTACATTTGAGTGAATTCTAAGGTTGAGGTTTACGCTTTATAATTCATTTAACAAGGAATAAAAGCAAATGCAAAGGAGAATGCAAACTTGCAGGAATGCTCAAGGCTGGTGTCCTCCATACCCTGAAATGGTTCACCTCAAGCTGCAGGAAATAACTGTGGCAGGAGCCCTGCCCGGCTGAACAAGCAGCTCCAGGTAAAATGCAGATGTAAAACAAAAGCTCCCGCGGGATCCTGCCCGGCCGCAGCCCGCGGGAGACCCCCCCGCAGGCCTGGGAGAAGAGCCGTCTCCTGGGGGACCTTAGGCACGGCTGGGGCAGTGTTGCAGGGAGGCTGGGCAGAGCCGCACCGTCCTCAGGGCTTCCCAGGCCGGGGTGAGGGGCCACGGGCACAATCCGGAACACACGCGGCTCCGCTTGAACCTGGGCTTCAACCTAAGCTTGAAGCTTGTTTCCG
>JAUBNY010000489.1:1361481-1380967 GCA_032275445.1 Crypturellus soui
TCACTATTCTGATTTTTAAAGAGGTTGGTAGGTTTTTCTTCTCATAAAACATGTAGGTTTTCTTTTTTCTTTTTTTTAACTGATGTGACAGTTTGAGCCTTTTTAGACATTTATACAGCCTCTTTCCTTTATTCTGCTGCTTATGGTTGTAGAACTTGTAGGAACTTGACAGTTTTAAGATGTCTATTCCCCAGCTAAGTTTGTCCACACTAGGTTAGCTGGTTAAAGACTGAAAGGGAGGAGACAAATTGACATGCAAACATATGCAAGCATTGAAGAATACTATGATCTCCTAGGGGAAAGCAAGGCTTGAGAAACAAGCTAAAGGTAACAGAAAACGTTCAAACTCCCAGCCTTTTGGAAAGTGTTGTAAGAGTGTATAATAAGAAAAGGCAAATTTCATATAGCTGTTTACTGAAGCTCCAGGGGGGAAATGTCTACTAACATATGCCTTAATAAATAACATAATTAATTAAGGACCTCTTGGAAAGCTAGCACAGGGGAAGGTTGGGAGAAGATTCGCATGTAATGTCAATGTGGTTAGTGGAATCATCGCTCTGTTTGCAGCGAGGCAGGCACTTCTCCGAGAGCTCGAGCTCTCCAGTCTGTCTCCTTTCAGGGAGCAACTGATAAGTGGTGCTGCTGAAGTTAATGACACAACTTGGTAATAATTAGTGAAGCCAAATAAGACCTCTCCTAAGCAACTTGCAGATGGAAAAATGATACATCTCTGATAAAGTCACAGAGCAGGATCTTGTGTAATTAAAAAAGACAATTTTAATATATGTGCTTATTTTTGGAGTCAGAAGCAATGAATTTTGTAAGAAACACAAAGTGGATAGCGGTTGCTATCTGTAACATAATTTAGTACGTTTCCAAAAGCAGGGACTCTGTGCGTGGGGCTGCAGAGGCAGGGGCTGCACGTGCCGTCCGTGTCAGTGGACACTTGGGCTCAAGGCCTTTCCTCTGCCTGCGCTGCTGCCTCTGAGAAGGCGCTTTGGCTGGAATCCTTCCTCAGCAGTGGGATGACAGCACCATCACTCTCACGGAGGTGCCGGAGGAGAGCTCCTCTCATTTGTCTGAGCCTGGCAGAGTGGCAAAATGCTGCTATTAAGTCTCTGAATAAATCCACCTGTCACAAGAATGAGGTGCTTCTCATAGATTTTAAAATTGCACTAGGAGAGAGGAGGGAAAAAAAAAAAAAGGGAAAAGAAAACCCACACTTTTGTGGGCTTTATAGAAGCTTGCTCTGGGGCTTTTGGTGGTTGGAGGCATTTGGTCATATCAGAGAGGGAGGCTGGCAGGAGGCCACAGGCCTTTTCGTGGCCCCTGGCCTCGTGGTGTGTTTCAGCATAGGGAAAGCACTGTACAATAGTGCCTGTTTTTTTTGACACTGAATTCTGACACTAAAATCTGGTCTCAGCCGCCGTATTCTAGTTCAGACTGCTCACAAATCGGGCAGTGAGTGCTGCAAACCTCTTTAGCTAGTGACTAGTATCTCATTTCTTTTTCTTACCTATAAGCTGGGAAGCAACACATTTACTGAAGCAAGTGTCAAGAGAAAAGCTCCAGATACTGGGTGCCTCATGCAGAAAAATTTTGTACTCCCTGCTTTGAGTAAACCCCGTTTTTCTTCGTCCCCTTTGGCAGATTGGAACTACTTACTTCATGATTCATGTTTGTTTCATGAACAGGATCAGTGCTGATGAGGATGGTTCCTCTGCAAGGGGCCAGGAGACACTCGAGCTCAGGTGACCTCCCAGCAGGGACACAGTGTGCAGGCATTGCTCTTAGCAGGGCTGGGCACACTGTGAAGCATTGGGCCTTTTCCAAAGTTTAGGAAGCAGATCATGCCTAGGATTTTGCTTCAGGAGTATTTCTGACTTTGATCTGGGTTTTCTGCTATGTCTCTTCTCTGAAGTGTTTTGCTCAGGCGCTGCACCCTTTGCTCCTGGCTTTGGTGTGGGATGGAGACCTTTAGGTCTGGTCAATTTTCTAGTGAAACACACTTTTTCCTGGGCTGTAGAACATGAAGCATGGTTATAGCAAGATCTGTGGCTTGTTAAGTGAGAATTTTAGGTAGGGAGCAAAAAGAGAAATTATTCAAATGGTAAAAAGACAAGACTGTTGTAGCAGTTATGGCTGCAATATAGGGAAGTAGGAGGCTGCAGTTTACTCCTGATAAAGAAAAATCCAATCACTATTTGCGTAGTTGTTCTGTCAGAAAACCCCAGCAGCATGTTACTGCAGAGCTTGCAAGCAAACCTGCCAACAAACCCAGCGCTTTCCTTGCAGTTCTAATACATTTGAGTTGGGCCAGAGCTCCTGGAGCAAGACCTGTGACCTGGGAACTGTCAAATCGCTGCGTAGGAAGCGCGCCTTGCAGGCACCCCTGGCAGCGCCGCTGAGCCGACCACGGCGTTCACGAGAGGCTGCCCACAAGCATCGCGCTTAATCAAAAAATATGCTGTTCAAATACTGTGTTTTGAAACTCTGCCTGCATTTGCTTTCGCCGTTCTGATATTTCTAATCATATTTTATGTTCACATCTGCAGTTTTTTCAACCTCAGACTGCTGACAAGCTTCATAATTTTGTCTCGACCTGTTGGTGGCTTTTGAATAGGCTGTTAAGAAAACTATGTACAGTATGAATGGAGACAACTAAACTGCTAATTTTGCCCTTCTGCAAGCTGCCTGCTGGTTTCATTTCACTGGCTGACAAGTGAAGGTGTGAGAATCAAAATAATTTGATTAAATGGCAGGGCTTAGCTTTATTTTTCAATTGAACTTTTAGGTTTAAAATCTGCCAATTACATGTGGAGCTAGTGCTGTATGCTGGGGGTTAGGAGGCAAATCCAGTTCCATTTCCTTGAGATTTTGAGGGGTACATTGAAAAAAACAGTAGGACTGTCATGAGTCTTAGTCACTTACTGCAGAGTTTTAGTCCTGCCTTGGAGTTGCTAGATTTTCTGCTGAGAACTATTTGCTGTGTATAAGCTGGCAAACGGGGCTCCATTACTAAGTGCAGTGCCTCACTTGGCCCAAATATCGCCCTTGTTTATCTGCCAGAAGCAGTTTCATGCAGCCGCATGCGCTGGTCCTCACCCAACGAGCCTTCAAACACCGTCAGGCGCTTGGACTACTCATCACTGCCTTCACTGTGTCTTGCCAACTCGCACACTGCGCTGGTCTTCTCCCAGCCAAGCTGGGGTGCCCTTCATGGATAAACCCTCCGTTGTGTCACGATTGCTGCCACAGTTGCAGGAAAACAAGCATTTGCTGGGGAAGGCGCAGTGGATGTGAGTGTGAGCAAAGGGAGCGGGGCAGCGGCGGCTGCGCTGCTGGGAGGCCCCGCTGCAGAGCAGCGTGCGGATAGAGGTGCGCAGGAGTAGGGACATACAGTGTGTCGGGAGCATGAGGGGGGTATCTTGGGAGCTTTGAGACTAACAAATAATCTAAAATGTTTAGACAGGAATCTAACTTAATGTTCTATGTTTATAAGACTGGCGTGCGATATCACAGCAATCCTGGTCGCTGTATGTAAATACCAGTTGGTCAATATATATTGTGTTGTTATTACGTTCTGCTTTAGTATGGTGCACAAGATTAGTGACTATGAATGTTGTTAATTCCAGACTCTAAGTTCTGCTGTGATTACTAGATATCCTGAGACTTTGGGGGGAAAAAAAAGAAAAGGTAAAAAAAAAAATCTCCGTATACAGAAGGTGGTGGAATAAATGGAAAGCTAGTTAATACTCTTGGGGGAAAAAAAGTTTATAGCCAATTTCAGGGAGATGCCAGGCAGAATAGCCCTTCTTGCCATAGCCCTTCATTGAGTTCCTTGGTATTCTAGGGCCAGGGAAGGTGGTGTTGCAATTAGCTCATCAACTTGATTTACCCTGGAAACCGAAACGAGCTGAGCCTGTTATAAGTAGCTTTAGGTATGCTTAAAAAGATCTTGATGACATCATATCTGTCCACTTCTGCTTTTCCTCTAGTTCTAAGGCATCTTTATTACTCATTGTGTTGAATATTTGATTCGTAATTTGTCATCACTGTTTCTATATTTAGTGGTTTAGATTATCTCTTTACTGGAATACATGCCCCTTTTTTTTTCTTTATGATCCAAGCACGTGAAGCTTTTGGGACATCTTGTCATTATTTGATCCTGGAAGCTGATAGTTCACCTCTTCTACTAGCCCAAAGACAATCCCATGTCATTTATAAACCTAACTCTTTGTATTTTGTTGTGTGTAAATCTGGAGCGGGGGAGAGGAGCATTACTACTTACTGGCAGATTTGTAATCCATTACACTGTATTAACCTGTGATCACTGTAGTTTTGATATCTAATATGGGGATTATCATTAAAGGTGGCTAAAAAGGCAGCTAAATTCTGTTTGTGGCCTGGAGGCAGCTTGTACTCCGTGCCAGCGCGTGGCAGCTCGGCCGCTGGGACAGAGGCGCTGGCGCGTTGCAGCTAGCGGTGCGCTCCCCCACGCTGCCCGTCCTGCCGCCCGGGGAGCGGAGAGTCACCCCATCCTGACAGTGCAAAGAGAAGATGCGGAGAAACTGCCAGCACAGTTTGGAGAAGGGCTCCCTGGGATCCAGCCTAAGCCTTCATCTGAATCTTTAGTGTGGATTGCTTCAAGTGGAAGAGTTTTCCTTTGTTTTCCCTCAGACTTTTTCAAATTAAACCAATTCAGCTTATCATAGATAACGATACTTATTCTAATTATCTTTTCTTTGCTGTATGTTATTTAACCTCTTCCTTTATTTTCCTTAAAAGTCAGTACCTGCAACTTGATGCAATATAAGAGCTGAGTCCAAGGGGAAGGAAGTATTTCTGCTGGATTTTCTATGCTTTATATAAAGTATCCTGAGGCTAACATTAATTGCTTACCCAATTTGAAGGTAACTCTGGTATCTGTTCTTGCCCCTGTCCAATCCCATTCTTTTTAATATAATCACTCCTTCTGAGTGCTACCTCATCAAGATTTGCCATGAGCATTATTTTCAGCTTCCCTTGAAAATCTTTTTTTTTTCTCCTAAATACAATTGTGCAGCCTAATTAGAAGTACAGGGTCTTTGGAATTTGAGGAAAGATGCTCCCATTCATCTGCTGCTCTCTTGGAGTGTAATTAAGTAACAAATATTGCTGTGTCATATGTATAACGAATGCTCCGGAGCCATTCCACAGTACTCAGGTGCACCACAGATTAGGTAGTTTTGCTGTCACTAACCGTTAATTTGACCTGTACATCAGCTGTTTTCAGTTCCTTCCTGTTAATCATTAGTGAGTGTCACAGAGGTTTGTGGGTATTTGTAATGTCGCTCGTCTTATCAGGTGCCGCTGTTTTCTTTTGCTAATCAGAATTAGTCTCACTTCCTTTCCTGCCAGCCCTCTCCTGCCCCATTAGAAGCCGCAGAGAGAGAGGATTAATGGATTCTGACGCTGGACTGAATCTAAGGTACCATCCAGTTCCTTTGATAAATCACTTCTAATCTTGCATCAACTTTGTGGAAGCATTTTGGAGTGAGACAAGTTTTCTCTGTTAAACAGTCAGATGATTTCTGTAGATCTGCAACTTGAACTGTATTCAGGTCTAACCTTATAATCATTTTCTGTCCAAGATTCCCACTGAAGCCAGTTAAATGTAGTACAATATTTTACAGGTCTGGGGGAATTTCTGTTTTGATGAATTACACATTTTTTGTTGTTGTGTTATCAGTAAATATCTCCTCTTTGCTAGTTTGTACCACTTAAAATTAGTCTTATTTTAAGCTATGCAGGCATATTTATTTTTGCATAAGCAGAAAGCTTGGCTATATTGAGCCAAATTCTAATACATTTCAAATACTTTTATGAGGTTCGTTTTATTTTTTGCTCTAACGGTGGCGTGAGGATTGTGTGTGTGGGAGCCTTGAGAAGCAGAATGAGCATGCTCCTGAGCTAGGATACATGTAGCCATATGTATTCATTCTTCTTCTTTCATCTTCAAGTAAGAAAAGTTACAGTTTTAAGTAATTTAATAATTGAGAAAAGATGGTAACGTTGAATTTTGCAGTATGACAAATGAAACTGAAGGTGCCTCCTCCTTTGTTTGTATATTGAGGCACTGTCAAGGGCATGAGCAGCCTCCCCAGGGTAAGGTTAGTCAGGGGAATGCAGGCTATCTAGGACTTCTCATCCAGCTTTTTTAGAAGCTCTGGCTTTCTGTGGCTCTGAAGCTTCATAAGACTGCATAAGAATGTGTTCTCTTTGAGCGCAAGTCCGCAGAATTAGTGGTTTTTCCAGTGATTTTGTATCTCACTACACCTTCCTAGTAGGGTTTAAGTGCAAAGTAATTTTCCTTCAGTAAGTTATTTCTCCACTTAATCAGCAGAATTTCTATTGAAGAAAAATTGTCAAGCCCTCAGGGAGAAGGGACAGGTGAATTGCCCATCACTTATGTCATTCCAGTTCTCTCTCTCAACTTGGCAATGTTCAAGCAGCTGTATGTGCTATAGACATACCACTAGGTTATACTCTAAACTGAATGCTAACCTCAGTGATGAAATGTTGCAGCAAAGAGCTGTTAACTGTATGTGTGTTACATTAGGGGAAAAAAAAAAAAGAAAAAAGATCTTGTCTTTCATTATTATCATCATCATCATCAAGGGTGAAATAGAGTCTGCCAAATTGATTCTCACATTAAAAAAGAAATTATTTTAATTCATGGTTATGTAATGACACGAATTGAAGACCAGGCAGCTTTGCAGAACTGGCTGGTTTTCAATAGAGCTTCACAGAATCACGGAACGGTAGAGGTCGGAAGGGACCTCTGGAGGTCATCTAATCCAACCCCCCCTGCTCCAGCAGGGACACCCAGAGCACATGGCACAGGGTGGCATCCAGGTGGGTTTGGAAGATCTCCAGAGAAGGAGAAGCCTGTGCCAGGGCTCTGTCACCCTCACAGGAAAGTTCTTCCTCACACGGAGGTGGAACTTCCTGTGGTTCAACTTGCACCCGTTACCCCTTGTGCTGTCACCGGCCACCATGGAGAAGAGCCTGGCCCCATCCTCCCTACATTCTCCCCTCAGGTGCTTGAACATATTGATCAATGGAAGACTCTTCTGCCTCAAACATACAGCAGGGACTTAAGATTTCACAATGAGAATGCAGCACAGTAGTTTACAAAACTTTTCCCTTCTAACCATGTTAGAATAATTCTGGGTGGTTATTAAATGTGGGAAAAAGTTATTTTCTCTTCTTGTCTTATATGAATAATCTGCTCCCACTTTCCAGCAGAAGCAGCTGCATTAGAGGCTCTGTTTTGTCCGCTCAAAACCCATGGTGCTGTGCAGTCTGTCCTAACTTGTCCCTCAGTTGTCTCATCACTTGTTCTTGGTGAAGCCCCCAGGGCTAGTTTGGGTGCATGTGGGAAGTGCTGTAAGTAACTGTCGTACTCCCTGTGCTGCACCAGATTCTACTGTGATCCAGGAAGTCAGAAGTTCTCTGCAGCAGTACAATGTACTTCCTCTAGGTAATACACCGCGATAGTGCTGAAGAGCCTAAGCAAGACTTGGGTGAACCTGGTTGGTACGACGTGTTCACGGGAGGGGTGAGTCGCTTTGAGTTAACTTGCTGTTCCTGAACATACCAGGATGATCATATTCTTCAGAGGCTTGTGGCTTAGGAAGTGAATAGATAAACTGAGCAAAACTGGTATTAAGTGAAGTCCTAAACTTTTCTCTGCCAAGGGCAGCTCTCAGGAATCAGTCTGCGCATTCACTGCATTTTATCCCCTAGAGGTTTTAGCCTCCAGAGGCAGGAATTTGGGAGTTGATTATTTGTGTAATGCTTTGTCACATTGCTTCCAGCAGTAAACATGGATACAGGGAACTTCCCCTGGTGCCTTGAATAGCTGATCATGTAATCACATATATTAATTTGGGCAGACCTGTAATTTTGTTCCCCTATCAGCCCTAAGACAAGCTGAGGATGCGAGTTGGGCACAGGTTTGCTACTCCTTTCCCTTCAGTAGCAGGTGATTTTTCCCGACCGAACCTCAGAGGTGGGGGCGGTTTGTGTGGCCTATGAGCCTCCCTGTGCAGCTGTCTCCGTTCGGCGAGGGGAGCAGGGCCCAGCCACCCGCAGCGAATGCAGGAGCTCGGCTCTCACGTTGAGAAATGACCTCTAGCCTCCAAAACTGGGGAGAAAACTGCAAAACGACAGGGGAAAGCTTCCAAAGGCTGTGCTGACAGATTGTTGAGCTCTGCCTAGAAGAAGCAATTAGGCAGCAGGCATTTTCTTGGGCCCTGCTAATCTAATTGCGGTTTCAATGAAGGTTGCGTTCTGACGCCGGCTGCGGAGCTGTGCAAAAGCCAGGCCCCAGCCTGCGTCCCTCTGCAACTTTCAGTTGATGCCATGAGGCATTTGGCAGTGAATGGGAAGCCGTGTATCGGCCTCAGCTCTCGTCCACGCTCTGTAAGTAGAGAGGCTCAGTGCGTCTCGTCCAAATTGCTTTGAAAGCCCAGGGGTAGCTACTAAAGACTTCCATCACTTTCAGTGCTCTCTGGAGCAGGTCACAGAAGAGCTAAAAATACAGCCAGGTTTTCAAGAGACAGTTGTATCAAAGACCTTGTTGTTCTTTATGAGTCATGCACAACCCCCCGAACGGCAGCATCCTTTGAAAGCATTTTCAGTTTAGAATGAGAGAGGAGGAGTATAAAAGCCTAGAAGAAAAGTTGCTCAGTTTTGAAGCTAGAGATGAGCCAGAAGGAGCACCAGAAGCAGCAGTAAGAACTGCTGGGCTCCAGCAAAGCACCCAGGCCTGTCCTTTGATCTACTCAGCAATGCAGAGCAGCGCCGAGTGCAGCTTCAAAGGCGTTTTTTTCTGAGCAGGTTCCAAAAAGGTTATAAATTGCTTATTTACACACAAATGCAAATGACAGTTCTGCTAATAAGGAGAATTTAATTTTATTTCTAAATGATCACACCTTGATTTGTAGAACTGGAGCCACTGTTTGGTCTCTGAATTTGCCACGCAAACTAAGGTCTGTCCATTGGTATTTGTGAATTATGTGCTCTTCTAGCCAGAAAGCACAAAGAAACCAATCTTAAAGCTCAGGGGTGGGGAGTCTGTTCTGAAAATCTTTATGTAAACTAATGAGCTAAAGAGCTGAAAACAGAGATTTCAAAAACCTCAAACAGCGTTTTTGCACGCCGGGGTTTACAGAAGCTTCTTAGCCAAAGGCGCTTTGATGGCAGTCGCTGCAGCTCGTGCTGTGGCTGTTGGGGCGGCCGCGCGGGCAGGCACGCACAGACCTTCTGTCTGGGAGCCTGGTGCTGGGGCTGAGGTCCCGAGTTAGCTGGGGAGCCCTGGTGCAGTAGCACGTGGTACCTGCTTGTACCTTGGCCTACGAGAATAGCCCTGGGCTGCCTGTGTGATCCTCCTGGCTGGAGCTGGGCCCGTCTCCAGGCCTGCCGCTGTGACCCCTTTCAGCTAGTCTGAGGAGGGGGTGAGGCGGCTGGGCTCGGCCAGAGGAGGGAAGTGATCCAGCCCAGAGGAATCTGACGAGCTTAAAAACAAGGAAGGTCTTGGGGTGCATCAGTGCCTGTCAAGCCCCCAGCCCTACTCCACGTGCACAGCCCGAGGCCTAGTGCCAGCGCAGCAGAGGGAGAGCAGATCCAGGCCATCTCCCAGCCCTTCAGCAGCACTCCCTGATTAGATCAGTTTAAAGCACTTGAGGAGCTGCAGCCTGAGGAGGAAGGGATCAGCGCATTCTCCTCCTTGATGAGCTTTCTGACTGGTTAGGCTGCTGATTTCCTGGAGCCCTGGCAGGCAGTGCAGGGCCGTGTGATTGTGCTGTGCGAGCAGCAGGGGCTGGCGCAGGGGAAGCAGCTGCGGGCTCGGTGCTGCGGGTACCGCGCAGGAGCCCTCTGCTCCGCAGCACGCGCTGCCCGGGACTAAATGCTTGGCTTTCTGCTAAGCGTTCCGAACAATTCCCAGCCACTGGGAAAACCTGAACGGGCTGTTCTCTTGCATAGAACTAAAATGGTTCCCTGTGTTCTGTCCAGGGCTAATTACAGATGGGTGAAGTCTGGGCAGCGGGAATCGTTGGCAGTGCTCGCTGATAAATAATAAGTATCATAAGGATTACCCAAGGCAAGCGCTTTTAAGTGTCAATTGTTTGTAAATCTTTTGGGGGTTTCTCCTATTTCAGGGCAGTGCCCTGCTGGCTAATAGTGATGATGTTCATGCTGGAAAGATTGTTGGTATCCCATGTTTTCTTGGGAGAGGAGAAGCCTATACAATTTGCAGGGAGTTTTCCTTATCCCCCTTCTCTCTCAATCTCTCTCCCTTTTTTTTATTTAATCCTTCTACTCTTTTATATTTTAGTGTTAATACTCATGGCCTTAACTCCTGTGGAGACTAGTTGCTCATAAAAGTAAATGGAGTCACTGTTGATTAATGTCCATGGACCTCTGGCTAGTTCTAGACCCAAGCAATTCATTTATAACCACCCATTGCTCTAGACTTCATTTGCTGATCCTGAAATGTTGCTGTGCGGATCTTAATTCATATTAAGGGAATTTTTACTCCCCTCAGTATTTGTCAGCAATGTAATATTTATTTTTCAATATAGAAAATTTAAGAGATGTTGTTTTATTAGGATTAGATGGATGAGTCATGTTGGAGAATTCTGGTTTCCTGACTGCTCAATAGCTGGCTGTTTTTGTCTTGCATACAGATTTAAAACGATTTCAGTGAGTATGTTTGTGACTCAAAGGCCAGGAAAACATAATCACTCACAAATGTATGTGAAGTAAACAGAAGAAGTGCTCTTAGAATGGCTGCAGGGAATTAATTTTAAAAGCTTATTCTGGAAAATCTGTGTAATTTGGACAGTCCTAGTTATTACACTGAAATGCAGATTTCACCTCCGTGCAGAGCTTGGATGCAGCAGATTCCGTCGGGGATTGCTGCAAGCAGAGTGAATTTCTACCTGGTCATTGACAGAGCACGTGTACTCATACTAAAGCTGATCTTCAGATCATGCACCTTCGTGAACTCTTGTTAACGTAATGATGCAGTATCCGGCTCACCAGAACATCCTGCTGAGCTAAAGTCTCCCTTGGCTTTTTGTGCCGCAGGGTTTGGTTGACTCGGAGACCCTGAACGTAGGGGGACTTTTTGAAGCAGGAAGAACAGGCGAGTTAGATTCATCCCCCTATTCTGAGAGATTCTTGTTTTGATACAAGAACTGCTTAATGCACCGCTTCCCTGAACAGTAATATTGAGTCATTGATGGGGACTGGATCTTATTTGAAGGACCATATGCTTCTGTGTAACATGGAGTGTGATGTGCTAGAGCTTTCTTGATCTCTGGAGCCTCTTTGGTTTTACTTTGCAGTGAAACTGGTTGAGGAATGTCGAGCTGAGGAAGCTTTTTTCTGTGCACCAGCTGATCTGGCAGCTCTACCTGTGTTAGAGTGTTTGTTACACACGAGCACTGATCGTCTATAGGATGTGCATTAGTACAGACTTATTAGAAGGCTTTGGAAGATCTTTGGGCAGAATTCTCTTATTACTAAATGAAATAAAGTCAAGATTTAATTGCTAAATCCAAATCTCTTCTGTGGTCTACAGGTCTTTCCTTTCATTATTGTAAGGGAAGAACTGCTAGCATGGTTTATTGCATTAACATTTTGCTAGAAGATCATAATAGCAATAGTTAATTAGAGCCAGCTTAAGAATATCTTGCAGACATTAGCAGACAAGTATCTCAAAGCTTTGGAGCAGAAGGTTTAACTCTGAGCTGCCACCCACAGCTGGGCGGAGGAGAGCCCCGGGTGCCCTCGGGCAGCGCCACGCTGGAGAGGACACGGGGAGGGTGACGAGGGTCCCTATCCCACGCCCTTGCGCCGCTCCTTGGGCTCGACTGGCCCCTGGCGCGAGCAGGGCAGCAGCAAAGAGGGTGCTCGGAGGGAGATACTGAGTAGCTGGTACCTGCAGTCACCTGCAGCCAAGTAGAATTTCTCCAGATGTAAGCGCAAGGACCAACATCCACATATTTAGGGCATAATTTAAAGCTAGTCTAAAAATAAAGCTATTTCATTCCCCCTAAGGCTCTCTCTGTTTATAGTTGAAGGGAACAGTGATTAAAGTGAAGATGGTGGCTGAAAGAGTGAGAATGAGAGGGTTGATTTGGAAGGAATGAGGGTATCCTTTGTTTTCTGTACTCTTGTTGTTTTTTAGAACAAATTAGAAGATCTATTTGTACTACCTTTTGTGCGTGTGGTAGGCTATGTGCAAGCTGTGTTTAGGTTTATGGTACTGCGGCGCTTTGGTGGGTCTCCGGGGTTTTGTCCGTGCTCCTGAGGAACGTGTTGCCCTGCTGGGCAGCAGCTGGGCAAGGCGGGCACGGGAAGCGCCGTTTCGCCGCAGTCCCACACGCGGCCGCGTTAGACTGTTGTCTCGCAGCCGTGGGCTTCTCCTCCCCCACTCCCTTCCTGCTTCCAAGGGCACCTGGCTTCTCCTCTTCGCTCTCCCGTTTTCCTGCCTCCTCTCCCCAGTGGGGCAGGATCCCCTTCTGTACAGCCTTCCCTTTGCATGTGACCAGTGGAACTTCCTATGTCTTCCTGCCAGGGAACTGGCCGGCTTCCCGCTGGGCCCTTTGGCACTGTGCTGGGGGCTACCTACAGCGAGCTGGCAAAAACCCAGCGGAGCAGGAGGAATCTGGGAGAGTTTTGGTGCCAATGGAGCAATGGCTGTTTCTCCTTCACAATGTGTTGGGTCTGTTTAAAACACTACTAGGAGCTTGGGATCTCCATAATTATGGTGTTCAACCAGCAAAATAGCACCACTGTAGGACTCAGTTTTGTCTTGAAAAAGCAAAAGGCAGTTGGAGGAAGTTGTTAGTGTAATGGCTGGGGCCGGCTTGGTCACAAAACCATTCCCTAAAATGTGAACTGCCCTAATGTAAAAGAGAATTGGTGCCCAATTCTGTTACACCTTGGCAGTCCCAGGTGAGAGATCCCAAACAGAAAGTCTGGAGAGCTAGTTTTTTTCCTGATGGATGTGACAATTTTGATTTTGTAACATTTCACATTGATTTTGTAACATTTTGTGACATGGTCTCAGCTATGGATGACGTTTTGATAGACTTCTAGATGTTTAATTAAGAAATGGTTGTAAAGCTCTCCCAGCAGTTCTTGTGTCCTACATAAAGTGTCAATAGCTTTGCCAGGTGTGACTTGACTTTACAGAAGATATGTTAACCCTTAGTCACTGTGTGGCATTTTCCATGTTTCTATTACATCTGTTCTTTATTTTGCTCCTACCATTTTGCCCTACATGACATGCTGCTTGCAAATGTTTACATTTGATGTGCTGCCTTAATAAGCTTACTTTTTTAGCCCATTTTTTAAAATCCAAGTCTTAACGTGGATTTTTTTTTCTTCTATTGTAGAGACAGTGAATATAAATAAATGAGGTTCACTGTGAACAGAATGTCCTCTTGACAGCAGTATTTCTCAGGCAGGCCTTCAGCATTGCTCAGGCCTGCCTTGTGTTGGTTTGCTTTCAGTGAGTCCCTGTCTAGCTACTCTTTGAGGCAGAAGCTAACATTTAGGTTTGGTACCACAGGATGTCTACAAGCAGGTAAACCCTCGCGTCACCCCTGTGTCTCCCCTCGCATCACCCTGGTGTCACCCCTCTTAATAGTTACTCCACTCTGAGCACAAGGCAACTGTGGTCAAATACCATATAAAATGCTAGACTTTTGATTTATAAAGTTTCTTATTATTCATGGATACACTTAAACTGTTTCTCTAATTTGATTTTAAGCTGCTTTAAACACTACATTTTAACATCATTCCTCTACTCCCATGTTATTCCCTTTTTTCTATATTCTTTACGTCCAAGTATTAAAATGTCCCATAATTATCCATTTTACACTAAGCTTTTGACATGCCTCAAAATATCCTTACTAACAAGTAGACATTCTACTTTGCCCATCTTTATTTCTGAGTCACCTTAGTATTTGTATAGAAAAACTTTCAGATTCTGTATTACAGATTTGTGTTTATGGGGACAGGTAAGGGAAATTAATATTAACGCAGTCAGCTGCATAAGTCCCTTAGTCTTTGTTAATCTGTGTGGCATGGTCAGTTTTAAGCATAGTTGCAGGTGCTGAGGCTGCAGACATGCCTGGAAATCATCGGTAGCCCGGCGGGTGTTTTGAGACACGCCACTTGTTGATAGCAGGAGATATTTTTTTCCTGATACACTTCCAGTTTTCAGTTTGAAGCACAAGGCAGGTGATACAAGGACAGTAGAACACTCGGGAGCTGCAGTGTTTTTGGTGAGAAAAGAGCATGTTTGTGTCATTATGCAGACTGGTTAGTAGAGAATAAGCTCCCAAACAATTAGGGTTAAATGCTTTTTCATAGTGTTTTGCTTTAGAAATTTGGCTGAATCATTTCCTAAAACAATCTCAGAATTACTGGCAATAACCCATCCCTGTCAGAATAAGGTAAGAAAATCCTCTCTCTTGTTTTTGTAGAGATGCATAAAGCTGTGTAATAAAATGAGATTTCAAGCCATAGCAAATTTTGAACTCGTATGGCAATCACGTCTCCTCCTTCTTCTCACCACCAAATGCTGTTTTACAAGCAAATGTTTTAGATGCAAGCAGAGAATAGCTGATTTATTACAGAAGTGAGCGAATATTTAACCTTCTGTGAGTTGTAAGGACAACGTTAGCACAAACGCATCTAAACTTGGCTTGATAATATCAAGCAGATGAGCTAACAGTACTCTGTATTGCATGGAGATTTCTGTAATCTGCTTGCAAATGGCTTATCATTTAAATTTCATTTGCTTAAATTTATTACAAAAAGAAAAAAGAAACCCTACTCAGCTGGTATCTGCAGGCTTGATCTGGCTCTGAGACTTTGAAAATAAGACACTTCATTTTATTGACTGTGCAAATTGTAATATTTCTACATTTGCAAAGGACCTAGTTTTCTGAAGCTTCCCTCTCAACAAGTGTCATTTATTTGCTTTATATTTTTAAGAGATACGCTGTTTCTAAATATATATCCATGAATATTTAAGTGTAATAAGTGTATTAAGAACAAGAACTATGCAGAACTGAGAACAGACAGTAGAGGATCTGCATCTTTAAAAAAACCCCATTGAACCATTATTCAGATGTGACTCTAAGAATTTTCCTCGAGTCAGCTCACTTGGTGGAAGTACTTAGGCCTGCTCGTATCACTGGGATGATTTGCTGCTAGTTTGGACGGCCTCATCCCTCTGCTGCCTCTTTCATGAGCGCAGAGATGGGCTTTGACACAGAGGCTCCCTCCCCTCCCCTCCCCTGCCCGGCAGGAGCCTGGGGTGTTGCCCCCTTAATTTAGGGGTCAGATGTGGTTTTGTGCAGTTCGGTGTCTTTCCCCGTTATAGAGCATTACATAGAGGCAGCCACGCGACTCATCTCCTACGTGCTGGATAAACAAATGTTTTATATCACGTTGTTTTCGTATCTCGTTACTCTGGTTTGGTGCCATTCATGCGTGGTCTGCTGGAATAGCAGACATTACTTGAAATAAATGTTTCTTTATTTTGGCTGTGCTTGTAAACTTGTATGCTATCTGTGTCTAGTATTATGTACACATCTATTTGCCAACCGTAAAATAAATGGGTTTTAATTTGTCATTTACATGCTTTTGCATTGTACATCCTAAGACTCATCAAATTTAATTCTATACCCATTACAGAATGGTAGTTTTTAACATAATAAGTCTTGATTTTCTTACTCAGCTCACTGATTTCCAAAGGGAAAGGCAAAAAAAACATTGACTGAATTTTCGCTACAGAATGGTAGTTTTGTAATAAACTCTCCTAGACTTCATCCAGAGCGTATGAACGAATTTGACATCTGTATCTTTACACTCTGTTAAGCCCTAGTGCTTTGTATATAGCTAGCCTTATATAAACATATGCCGTTGGAAACCAGCAGTAAGCAAAATTAAATTAGAAACAAAACATTGAGAACATGATGGGGTTTACCTGAGTTCACCAAAGAAACAAAATCAAACCACTACAGGAAAGTCCATCTATGTTTCCCGTAGATGCCTGAACCACACAGAGCTGCTTTGAGCAGTCTCTGAAACATCCTGTCTAGCGGAGGAGGTGAGGAACAACCACCATCATTTTAGGTGCTTAAAAGTAGCATCAACCCAGTAAAACCTGCTTTCTAGGACATCCTCCTGGCGAGCACTACCTGCTCCTGTCGGCCAGGGTGATGCGGGTGGAGCGGAGCACACTGACATGGCTCGTTTGCCCTCAGAGAGCCTTTGACCAAGTTCCTCGCCAGAGGCTGCTGAGGCCACGAGAGGTACAAGGGGAGAGGAGGGCACTGCCCTGCAGGGCTGGGGCACCGAGCGCTCACGTGGCCTTTTCCTTGTGGCAAAGGTTAGCAGCAGGGAGGCCTCGGCATGACGGCTAGAGCTGCCCGTCTGCGGAGAAGGAAAGAGTGCGCAGGCCGTCGCTGGGGGCTGTGGCACTGGAGCAGCCCCTTGCGCTGCAGCGGGCGGCTGAGCGGGACTGCGCGCCGTGCGGCCAGGGCTGGCGCAGGGCGCGCGAGCGGCAGTGCTCTGCGCTGCGCCACAGTGTCATCAGCCAGGACAGAGCACCTGGGGCTTCTCTGGCCAGCTGATTGAAAAGGCTTCTTCAGGGCAAAGGGAGAGCAATATTACTAGGTGTTAGGACGTGGCAGATTGAAAACATACTGAAAATAAGTGCCTCTTCCTAAATGGTTATTCATCTTTTCTCTTGGGTCTATGTTCAGTTCTAACTATGTAATATCAAGAGAAATTAGAAGAGCCAGAGGAGACTTGGAGCTTGTTGTATCCAAGGTTTAGAAGCAGGAAAGTAGCCCTGTATGTGGAAAGCTTTAAAAATTTCCTGCTACTTAGGGAAGAAGTAACTAATATAGGTAATAAAGGTTTTAATATGTTGCAAACAAGCTGAGTATGTTGTTTGTTCTGCTTTAGTAAAGAACACTTGATTCAAGTGATAGGTAATTGACTTTAAAATGACCTACTAAAACCTTTATATTCTCAGTCCATAATTCATTTGCAGAACTTGCTGCCAGAAGACAGTGAGGTTAAGGTTTCAGGAGAGCTGCTGTATAAAAAAAGTCTGCATTTCTAAATGTATAATGAGCACAGTTATAGGTATGTTGTTTAAAACTAACAGAATAGTATGTGATCCAGTTGTCTCAGGGAATAACATGTTATAGGCTAATAAATAATAATTTCAGTTGTAGCTTTTTCTCTAACAGTTGTAGCATTTCTTGTAATTTCTTGTAAATAACTGTCTGTTGTTAGACACGGGTTGTCTGCTAGTCATGTTGTGGCACTTGCTAGTGCACTGGTTGTATGCCAAACTCAGGAGAAAGCAGCAGTCAAATGCCCTGGATGGAATGTCTTTGGGTCCCGGGGTACTGTCCGTACCCCACAGATCTGTGCCTGAATTTAGAAGAGCTTGTTGCACCATCGTGAGCTAGCTGGAGAACGGACTGCCAGAAAGGGGGTTCATGAAAACAAGAGTCATGTTTTCAGACTTGCTCAGTCTGAGTTTTCTTGAGCCATAATCTCATGGGCATCCCTCTCCTTTGTAATGCTAAAGGAGCCAGAGGAAGTTGGAACAGAATTTGCAACTTGGAAAATACCACTGGCACAACCTTCTCATGTACCGCCGTCATATGGTGCTGGGAGAGACGGGGAAAACAGCATGTGGCGGGAGCGTGTAGGCGCTCCGCGTTCCCGAGTGCGGGAGAGCTTTCCTAGGCAGCCTCTGCTCTCGAGGTCGGGCTTTCTTATGCATGAGCTGGGAAGCCCCATCCTTGGTGGAGCCAGTTCCTCCTCACCAAGCCCCTCTCTTTCCTGCAGGCGAGAGCCTGGCTGTCCGCTCTCAGAGCATGTCACTTTCTTGCAGCATTTCTTATATCCAAAAAGCAATCATTTGGACCGCTTCATTCACGTTGTCTGTCATTTGGGTGACACATCTTTCATTTCCGTTTGTAGTGCTAATGATGAGAAATAATCCTGACATGTGCTCGTTGCCTGGCTACGTGGCTGTCAGCTTGTTCCTGCCCGTCTCGCGCAGGATTCTGCGTGTCGCACGCAGGAGCGTTTCTGTGCTGCTTGCTGGCGCTAACACAAGTACTAGGAGGAAAACCGCTTGCTTCTGGAGCAGGCAGCCCAGCTCTTTTGGAAACAACATGAGCATGCCCTTGCTAAGTCCTATTGGATAGGACAAATATTAGAAATTAGGCTATAGGGATTAATAAACACTTGCCCACCACTATAAATGCAAAATGTTGTTAGTACTACATGTTAAATACAAAATCTAAACTTAGCCATTTTTTCTTTGGAAATTACTGAAGATGCTCATGGTAATAATTTTAAAATAAATCTGGCTTGGACATGAGTCTCTAATCAATTGCACATCCACATCAAATCATGAGCCGCTTCAGAGTAAACAGCCGTCATTCCCGAAGTGGAATGCATCTCCTGAAACTGCAATTGCAAACCCAAGCGCTGGATTCATTATGGTGGTCATAATTGCTGAAATGGATATTGTGAGACTTTTAATTCATCTATTTTAATGAAAAATACACAAGAGCTTCCAGTGCAGCCTTGTTCTGCTGTCTTGCAGACAAAGTAATATGTTCCCCAAAGCTCTGTAGGCCCCGTCATCTGTATTGTGTGTGACAGCGTGGGAGGAAAGCCTGCCAAGCCACAACAGGCCTCCATGCTTTCCGGGGCGATTATAAGCGCTGAGTAATTTTGTTTTATGGGCTGACAGGCTGTAGATCTTCAAGCAACACTTTCAGAAGTGTGCTTTTATGGGGGTAAGATTGTATCGCACTAAAAAAAAATCTGTACCTTTCTAAATTGAGATGATAGATTGTCTAGAGTCGTGCTCCGTCACTGCCTTGATGCTGCATAGTCTTCCCCTCAGCTTTTCTGACTCATGTCTCCACCCCAAGTTCCACTTTCTTTGGGAGTAGGACAAAACTATAAAATTGTATTAAAGACTACGCATTAAAAAATGAAGTGAGGGTATAGAGGGAAGAGTATTTACATTTTCCCTGTGTAAGGTGAGACTCTGTTACTGCGAAAGCTCTGTTAATGTGGGAAGGCAGCTGAGGAGTGACCATGGTTTGTAGCACGTGCGTGTGCTGGAGGCCGCTGCCCTTGGGGCCTTGTCCTGTAAAGCTCTTGGGGACCTGCCTGACCCTGGGGGATGCTGCGAAGTTGCCCGGATGCCTCTTGGCAGCCCCAGCCGCCGCCTCCTTCCTCTTCCGAAACAGCTAACCTCTTTCAGAAAGCTCTTCAAAGTCCACGGAGGGTTAGAGGAATAGCTGTTTTCCTAAGTGCTAATTAGGTACCTCGTGTTTGGATGGTGGTTTTAGTGCGTAAG
>JAUBNY010000489.1:1392228-1418318 GCA_032275445.1 Crypturellus soui
GTATATCTGCATGTGTATGTGCGCGCACGCATATATATGCATATCGTGAGCCAAATCTTTTTGCTTTGGCTGTAGCCAATGTGAGTCACCACTGCAGACACCGAAGGCTCTTCGGGTGCAGAGATGGTTCTTAGCACGTCGCTCCCAGAGCACCCTAATCCTTCAGTACAGAGTTACCAAGATTTGCTGGTAAAGACTGAGCCCTCCCAGCTAAGAGAGCTCCATTTGCACGGACCTTCCTAGCTGCTTTCAGGCTGCGACCCGGGCTCGGGACAGGATCCCCGGGCGCCCCGAGCACTGGCCTTGGGGACCGCGGGGGACCCTCGCTGCTCCCGGTGATGCGGGGCCTCCCTGCAGCTTCTGCTCCTTGTTGGTTCCTGCCTACAATCCTTAAAACTGAGAGTACCTCCATCATATGTAAAAATGTACTTCAAGTGCATTCCTTTTCTCAGAGCTGCTTTCTAGCCTTGTTTTCGTGCTGTCTGGCGTAGCTCAGGGTGAGTGGCTTGACTTGTTTTTCTTTCCATGAAAATTCAGCAGAACTCTCTGCTAAAGGTTTGGCTTTTCTGAATCTGCTGCAGTGCAACTGCTTTGGGGAACCCTTCCCTCCTGAGTGATTCAAGACGTGCAGTTTACTCAGCCAAATCAAGTTCCAAAATACAGATAATTAATCTAATGACTGGCTTCTGCAAAGGCGCTGCTGTATTATTTCAAGAATGAGGAAAGATAACCTTGCTATTCAGTAGACCATCAAAATATATAGCAGATATGATTTATTTGGAAATATGGGAGATATTAAATTCTTCTGTAATCAGTAAAATTACATGACTTTGGGAGAGGGAGGCAGGGGAGTAGCCAGATTACCAATCTGTAGTTTTGCCCAGAAAGCTCTGATGGAGGATTTCCATTAAAAATGAATGTCTGTGAATTCTTGTAACGTCACCAGGATTATGCTAAAATGGAAGGCTATTTTGTCACTGATATCCCTAAGGATTCTGGTTGCCTGCATTAGTGAGTAACCAGCTTTTCTTGAAAGCTATTTACAGTTGTGGCTTTTTTTTGTTGTTGTTTTCTTTTCTGTGTGCTGTTTGGCTTTGCAAGTATTGAAGCTTCATTTAGTTATTAGAAGGACAGTGTGCAAAATACATCACAAAACCTTAACAAGCCCAGTCCAGCAAATAAAAAGAAATAGAAGAAAATGATAGATTTAATGGTTTCCTCAGCTACATTAATGTCTTTGACAGTCTTAAAAAGAGAATTTCTAATGAGCACTCGAACAAATGTGTGCAGGAAGTGGCCTTGCTTTTGCTACTGCCCATTTGAGTTCCTCTAATTGCATCAATAAGGAATTTCTGCTCCTCCTTTAATGAATGCCCTTTGACTACTTTCTGAAAGGCAACTGGATATAAGGGATAAACACTGGCACCTTTTGTAGAGAGTCACATAAACAGGTTTCAATAAGCAGTTATCAGCCTTAGAGGCTGCATTATAATGCAGTGCAGTTAACCCCATCCTACAGTTTTTCTTTTCTGCTTGTTTATCCAGCCCCGATTTCCCCGTGCCCAGCGCAGCCCTGGGTGTGCTCAGCGCTGGGCCGCTGGCCGCTCCGGCCAGGCTCCGCGTTGGCTGCCCGGCGCCTGCACCCCGCCGCGCTGCCCAGGCCGGCACTGCCGGGGCCGCTGCGCGCGGGCACCTGCGCCGCGGGGCAGGTGATGCTACAGCGGCTGCCTCTGCAGTGGGGAAGTTGCTCTTGGTTAAACAAGTGGCTTTCGGGGCATGGGCAGGGTTTGGGGGGGTGAGAGAAAGGGTCCTTTTTCCTTTTTTTCTTTCTTTTTCTTTTTTTTTTGACCTTTTTTTAATCTTTTTTTTTTTTTTTCTTGGCTCTATTGTCATTTTTCTCCCTACACAGAGGCACACTCACTGCAGGTGCAGTGGGTTAGTTATGAAAGAAGTTTTCTATTTAAAAACAAGTGAGACTTTAATGATCAGTAGAGGGTTTGTACAATAGGTATTGTATTAAAGCAGAGCTCAGGCTTCACATTGATTGCGGTATTCAAACCTCAATGAGTTGATTATGTATGAGAGTAAAATGACCAGCATTATGATCGTACAAAAAAGTGACATGGAAGAGCTGTGCCAGACAAGTGAGAAAAACGTTCCCTTTATAGTCCCTAGAGTTCAGTAAAGCACCACTATTTTGCAGTGTTTAAAAGCTCTTTTATCACAACGGTTCATACCTCGCATTCCCTGGAGCCCGACTTGGTGTACGTGCAGGGTCCCGTTCCGTTGAGCAGCATCTCGCTGGTTTCCGTGTTGGTGGGCTTGTAATCGACATAGAACTCCTGCGTGCTCGGCGTCATCTGCTTCAGCGACTGCCTCTTCTTCTTCCTGTGCCTGCGCACGAGGGAGCGCTGCTGCAGCTGCTTCATGCTGGCTGGGTAGCGCTTCCAGGACACGTAGATGACGAGCAGGATCACGAGCACCGAGAGGAAGAGGGCCACGCTGCCCGCTATGATCTTGTGGAAGGAGATGTGCTCCGCGTCGGGCTCGGCCTCGGCCTCCGCGCTCGCCTCGGTGGCCGCGGCGGTCGGCGGCTCGGGCGGCTTGCTGTCGTGCTTAGGCCTGGCGGGTTTGGGGCTGAGCGTTGGCTTGGGGAGAGCTCGCGCCAGCTCGAACCGTTCTGTGGTGCTCTTGCCACAGATGCTGTAGTTTTTCACCGCGTCGATCACGTTGACCCCTTGCAGCTCTTTGGGGCTGGCGCAGATGATTGTATTTTCCCGCAGCCCTTTGAAACTTTTAAGCCAGTTTACCAGGGAGCAAATGTTTCTGCTGCATTCCCATATATTCCCGGCAAGGCTGATGTCATTGAGGGATATCCAGGAATCCAAAATCTCCTGACCAATAAATGTGAGCTTGTTTGAATCCAGGTTGAGGCGCTGTAAATTGGGCACACACTGAAAAACGCTGGGGCCGCTGAAAGCCTCGATTTCATTGCCAGATAAATCAAGTCTTTGTAATGAGCTCCAGGTCCAGGACATAGTTTGTCCTATCACGCTGATTTTATTCCACTGTAAATAAAGGTTTTGAAGGCTGACTAGCCTTGGAAAAAGTGCCAGGTTGAGCTTAGAAAATTGATTGTGCTCCAGGTGAAGCTCTTTCAGTCTGATCATGCCCGCAAAGACATTCCTTGCTAAACTCCGTATCCGATTATAACCCAGGTCCAACAGTTCAAGGTTCCTGCAGTCTTGAAATATTCGAACAGGGATGTTTCTTAAGGAATTGGATCGCAAATGTAAACTCAGCAGCTTCCTTAAGCCCCTGAACTGCTCAGATCCCAGAGACTGCAGCTGATTGTATGAGAGATCCAAGTTCCGGAGATTTGTCACAGGTCTGAAGGTATTATTAAGAAAATAGGAGATTCTGTTGGAACTCAAGATCAACTCTTTTAGTCTGCGTATTCCATTGAAAGCATTTTCGTCAATATTGCTGATGTGGTTATGGTCTAAATAGAGCCAGGTGAGTTGATTAAGACCTTTAAATTGATTGTATTTTAGTTTTTGGAGGCTGTTATATCGGAGGGACAAACCTAAACAACCGGCAGATATACTCGAGGGAATCTCCTGCAATTTCTGAGATTCACAATATACCATTTTGCCTTCACACCTACAGCCCTTAGGGCATCCTCGTTCAGCAGAAGCAAGCATTGTCAGTAATACAGTAGGGGCTATTACCAGAGCTACAGCTGATCCGCTCAGTAGCCTAATTACATTGAAACCTGGAAATAAAAACAACTTAGAAAAGTTATCCCCCCACACATCAGTCATTTTTTAAAAATCATGCTAAAATCTTTATTGCAACAGTCATTTAAAATGCCTAGCTTGACTCAACTACTTTTCACATTGTTTTCTTTACTCAGATTGTTTTTTTCTTTTTTTTTTTTTAAGAATGTCTTAATATTGCAAAACAGTTGGGAAAAGGATGTAATCCCTAAGCAATTTAACTGTAATCACAAATCACATCAAGGTAAGTCTATGGAGTAATTAAAGCAGAGGCTATGCAGTGGCTATGAACTATATATTAAAAAAAAAGAGAACATGGAAAACATACCCATCCTTTGTGTTGTTCAAAGGTCGTCCTTAGGTCTTTGTTTTTTGCTTAGTGTGCCACAAGCATGGCAGCCCCTGTCAGCTGCACTGTAGTGAGTCAGGGCTCGCTGACACCCAGGAAGAAAAATTGGACCCCTTGGGAGATGGACCGATTTTGGAACATTATTCTTTGCCAGCCATGCAGAACACTCCAAAAATAAATCAATCCCAACACGGCATTCGCAGCAAAATGTCCAAGTCTTCCTAGGTGATAGGATCTTCATGGATATTACGTTTTTGCATCTTTATAGTTAGGAACCTGGCTTTTAAGATTTCTCTTTACAGGAGAGCATGTTAGATTCCTCCAGGCAAGCGTTAGCTATCTGCACTCAGGCATCTGTATTCCATAGGGCAGCAGTTCCTCCCTCGGCGCCCGATCCAGCTGGGAAGCGGCCGTGTCGCGCGGGGAGGCTGAGCCCGCGCGGCGCCGAGCGCGGCTCGCTCTGCGCACTGGCGTGCCGAAAGCGCCGTCCGACTGTTGCTTTGCTCTCCGTGAATGCAGTCTTAGGTAAAGCTGCCCCCAGTGGTGAAGAATATTATGGGCATGTGCAGAAATGTCTGCCTTTTATCTTGCAAATGAGTAAGCTCTGCTGGGAAAAGAGTGATTGTTCCGAGTGACTAATAGGGGCAGGATGGGCAGCTCCAGCGTGAACTAGAGATGTGCCGAAACAGCCAAATCCTCTTAGTCGCCTTTGCTGTTTGTGAAGGCTGTTTTGAGTATTTAAAAGCTCAGCGTGTGCTCCTGAGACTATTATATGAAAAACTAACGTGGCATTTGTAGGACACAGATACAGATCTTCAGTCCTGAAGTCGTTCCCCCCATCCCCATTGCATTACACATGTGCGCACGCGACCTCTGTGCAATAGCTCACTGCTGCTTTTAGTGAAGTATCAGCCCCTCAGTGTCTCTCTAGTCAAGCATTTCAGTGGGGACACTATATTTTACAACAGGAAAAATGTTTTGTAGCTGACATTTTGCCCTTTCACTCTTCTCTCTCCTGCTGCAAGGCCCGGTGCCAGGAGGTTAGAAGGGAGAGTACTGTACTCATTTATTTCCTGGCTTGCGGTCACTTGCTTCCCCAACACGAGCCCTTAAGACCCAGGCTTCCACGGCCCTTACTGCATGGGGGCTGAACAGGCTTGGTGTGGTACCTGAATCAGGTGAACAGTTTTTACTGCAACTTGTGACCTAGACAGGATTTTATGTGAAAGGGCAAGTGAGTAACCTGTGACTCTGGACAGCCCGGGTATGCTGCACGAAGAACCTTTCTGTTCCTCTGCAATCTTCCCTTCTCCCCTGTGATGACGTAAGATGGCATTAGAGCAAGTGCACCCTCCTAGCAGCCTTCACCAAGCAGTCTGTGATCAGAGCAGATGGTGGGAAGTGTAAACTCATGGCTCGGAGCCTTGCAAGAACAGGCTAGAGCCCCGAGAGAGGCAGACTCCAGATTACGCTCCCTCAAATGTAACCAGACAGCTCTGGGAACCTGTTTTCCTCTCTGAGGCAGCATCCGTACCCCTTCAGATAACATGCTTTAACTTTTCCCTTGTTACGTGCTGCTGTGAGCACTGCAAAACTTAAAATGATATGAAACCTGGAATTTTCCACGCTTTAAAATGCCAACATTGCCTAATGTTCAGACTGTGGGAATGACTTCAGGCTTAGGTTGATCCCACGAGCATTAAAGCAGCTCCCTGTAATGCCTAAATCAGGAGTACAGTTGTCCCAGGCAGAACTGTGGACATTTGGCTCATGCCCTGAGCCAAAATAGTTAGTGGCATCAAGTCACATCCTGTGAAAATTCGGCCCTGTGGGTCCCTGGAGAGGGTCAATTCTTCTGTTAATCTCTGTCAGCAGGTGCCGTTCTCCAGCAGAGCTTGTTTGTGGCGCCTGCAGCCGAGGAGCAGCTGGAGGCTGCCAGGCCACCAGCGTGTCCCCCGTGCGTGCTGCACGGGGCTGCCGTGCCCCAGAGGAGCCCGCCCCTCGGGCCAGCGCCTCTCGAGCTGCCGTTCTTCCTCCACGCGCCGCGGGGCACGTCTGGGACCAGGCAGCTCTGGTTGAAGCGGCTCGGCCAGGTTCTAACCAAGGTGAGATGAGGCTGGGTGCAAACCCAGCACCCAGGGTTGCCCACAGCACAGAAATCCTTCCTCCCGAGCACTGTGCTGGTTGGTACGCGGCCGCCAGGGGCCTGCCCCAAGACTTTGCTGTTCCCTGGCGTTGCCTCTCCTTCCCCATCTTCATCATGGAGCTAACAAGTGACTCCTCTGCCACCGTGAGTCAGCAGAGCCTCAGCAGCTCTTCCAGGGTTTTAATAATTGCCAATATAGTGGATAAATACGGGGAACAGTCACTCTTCTACCATGAGTTATTTTCATTTTTCTGAAAGGGGTGAGACATCAAGAGATGAACAGGGAGAGCATCAAATCTATGTTAATGGATTGCCAAATTCAATTTTCCTTACTGAGATCCTTTTTGAATTACGAAGCAGGAAAATTGCCAGTGTCTGATAAACAGTTTTTTAAACTTGCATTTCTGTATCTTTGTACAGCTGAATGGGTATTTTGCAAATTGTGGAAATAAAACTGCTCCCGGTACGAAACATTTCATACAAAATCTCGATGCTCTCTGCTGGCCGTCTTGTAAGCTATGGAAAGCAGAGGATAAACTTAAAGCTGCATGTTAGATAGAAAGGTAACTTTTGTAAGTGATTTCAGCTTTTTCTCACGTTGAATATTCATTACATAGCTGGGCAACGCCATTGTGTTACCCTGTTATTCATGCAGCCAGGGAAAAATAAAAGTTGAGGCCAAACTTTAACTTTTCTTAAGGATATGCTCCTTTGCACATTAGCAGCACTACAGTAGAGCTAATATGGCAGTTCTCGAGTGCCTAAAAATGCAGGCATTTGATAAAGGATTTAAGGAATTGCATTTATGTTGCGTGTGTATGGGGGTGCGTGCTCATCCCGCAAGAGAGCTGCTGCGGCCCGGCTGCGCCCGAGGCCCAGGCCCGGACACGCTGCTCCCGGGAAGAGCGAGACGGGAAAACCGCCCCTGGCAGCAGCCGCCGCTGCCTCGCACTCCCTGAACAGCGGTGCTCAGGAACACTGCTACTCCTCGTCCTAGCCCTGAAGTCAGTGTTTTCTGCACCTCTGCAAAGGCAGGTACTGTTAAGAGGAATATTTATTTGTGCGCGCTGTCACGCAGCCTGCGCTTTGGGACCTCAGCCTGAGACATAAATTGCGATGCTGCAGAACCGGGGAGGCGTGTTGGTTTGGAGCTGCGCTTTAGCAACGGCGTGCCTCCACAGTCACTCTGCGTCGTCTTCCCAGGCTTTTTCTGAGGGTGAAAATGGCATATATCAGAAAATACATTGACAAATGTGTTGCTAAACATGCCTTCATGTTCCTAAAGATAGAAAGAGCGATGTTTTGGGAGGAGCTGAGGATGAAAACGGTTTCCTGATCAACTCTAGAGGCAGCCCAAGTTCAAAGTTGTTCTAAAATAGCGTGCTTTCCCAAGGTAATGGTGGCCCAGATTTTTATCTTGGTACTAAGCTTTCAATAGATGTTTCTCCCTGGATATTTTTCTACATGCAAAATCACCGCTAGCTGATTCTGTAACAATTTGCTTTAGTTCAGTTTCATGTTTGGTTTTGTTTTTTCTTGCTGAATGAGAGTCTCGTGCGTTTTCTTCTTCCTGGCGTTCTGGCCGTGGTGTCCGTGGGGAGCTCCCCGCGGTGCTCCCGCAGCTCCCGGGCCAGGGCAGGGCGCAGCGCTGGTGCTGGGCAGGAGCGCGAGCCGGCCCGGGGATGAGGAGCTGCGAGGCTGCTCGGAAGGCAGAGGGCAGAATTACCAGGGGCACTTAGGACTGCCCCCGCGAGGGGCAGCACCGGCTCTCCCTCAGCTTCACCGCGCTATAAAGAGCCCTGGACCCTGCTGGGCTGGCAACAGCAGCTCGTTCCGAGCGGCGCTGCAGCAAGCTGTCAGTGCGCGTGAAGGGTAGATAAGTCTAATAAAATGTATTTGTGGTCTTTGAGACAGTGATTAAATGAAACTGCTGTTTTATGAGGATCAGATTAGAGCCGGGGGAGTACGACTCCCAGTGTAAATATCCGAGTGTGGGAAGGCTGAGGGAACCTCGGAAGGATGCAGGGTTTGCCAGGGGCTGAGGCTAGGAAAGGGACGTATAGGGAAGCCAGGTGCAAGGGCCACGTGCGAAAGGGAACTGCTGGCACCAGACAGGAATGTGGAGGACTGGGGAAGGGGATTGAGAGCAAGGGGGATCTTATCCCAGCAGGTCCTCAGGCTGGAGTAAATAACAATGTTATGTGGAGGAGGCAGATATATGAAAATATCCCCTAGCTCTTAGCGCTGCAAGGCCCTCCCTGCCCTCTGTGCGAGAGCCGGGCCCTAGGGCACAAACTCCCTGGGAAGCCAAGAGGTGTGAAGCTTCTGCCACTGATATGTTCAGACCTTCATCTCTGCTGTCAGTTAAACCACCTTTGCAGAGTCCCCCAAGTCCTTTGTCTTGTGGAACTAGTTATTCCGCTGCTTTGGGTATCACTTAATTCTGGTACTATTTTTTTTCCCTCCAGCTAGAATGACCAAAATGCAAAATTTCACCTGAGGGCAAAATAGTTTCTTGAATCTACAAAAAATAGACTTCCTTTGCCTGCACAAAATTGCCCGAATTCTTTGGCTAATAAGTCTGTCATCTTCTCTCTGTATGAATTTTTCAGGTCAATGAAGTCTCATTTTGAAAATATTGTAAAATGTATTGACTATTACCTTTAGTGTTGCATATGAAAACCGTGAAGGACAGCTAACATTTTCTAGGTAGTTGCATGTACGTAGCATTTCTTATCTACTGACCTGGATCTGATGCTAAGATAATTATTTTTACTAGTTAGAGCCCCTTTCTACTTTGATCTGCAGGGTCCATGATTATTTAATCGCTCTTCAGTGTAAAAGAGGAATACTGGTGCAAGCAATTACAGTGCAATAAATCTTGATTTCATTTGACCTATCAAAATATCAAAATCCTTTGCAGTTTCTCTTTGCATTTACTTATTTACTTATGTATGAAAAACTGTATATAGAAAAAGGGTTGCAATGAACCTGTCATAGGCCCATGCTTGGAATCCCGTGGTATTTGGAGATTACGATTTTCAAGTGCAAAGATAGTCCACGTGATGTGTTACTACACAGTATTAGTAACATTTTGAAGAGAAAGCTAAACATGATAGTTGAGCAGATTTGCAACTGAAAGAGAAAAACATGGAAAAATTTCATGTTGCAGAGGCATATAATTATGTTCATTCACACTGTGACTAGCATAAAAATGATTTATTCCAAATGGATATAGTTGCCTGCTTAGTCACCTCTTTCCTCAGCTACAGCTTAATTCTGGTCTCTGGCATTTTTCCGCAAAAAAATGTTTGTTCTCTGTCATCAAAAGTTTTAAATTCTTGTAGTCTTTAATAATTCTATCAAGTCTTTTTCAATTAAGCAAGCTACAGTAGTTGCTAGACATTCCCGCTGCGGTAGCTGGTGTTCCTGAAAAAGCTCAGGATCCTAATTATACTGACAGTCTTGGTTAGTTAATTAGCCTGTAATCTGGGTCTATGAGTTGTAGAAGCCACTCTTTTGTGACCAGTAAGGATGTACTGAATATTCTGGTTAAGAAAATACAAAAGGTAAATTGTTGCAGCTATCTTTTGAGTAGCTATTCCAATCTGCACTTGCCATCCTTCTTATTCTTTTCCCATTGACGTGTCTGGCAAACAAAGCTTTGAATAAACCATACGTGATTTAAATGACTTATTAGCTCATCATCTTTTCAGAACATGTCTACCCAAGAAAATCATCTTAAATTAAATGTGATTAAGTAATAAATAAATAAATAAATAAACAGCATATTAAATTGATTTACAAAGGAGCAACAGACTCTCATATAATTCATATCAAAGCAAAAATCTTGGTTGCTGCAGATTTATTTAGTTACTCTGATGGTATGTTTTACTGTTTATTAAAACTAACTTTTTTTATCCAGTGGACAGGACAGCAGATAAATTACAAAACCAAATTGAGGGGACCGCAATGTAATGCATGACATTTTTGTGCTGCATTACAGTAAGAGATAATAAATCTCTCTGATGTGTTAATTTTAGATTGGCCAAAGCGACGAAGGCATGGGAGAAACAGGGAGCTGTGATGACAACTGCAGGTTTCACCTGCACTTCTCTCTCTTGCAGCGCTCGTGTGTTAGATGTTCTGCAAATTTTGCTTTTTGACTTTTTGCAAATCCTACTATCCAGTCTCATGCGTCCGCAAGCTTTGAGAGCAGGAGCTAAATGTTCCAGTGTCTCCCAGGGTCATTCCTGCTGCTGTAGTTGGAGGCCTTTCCCGTGTTCCCCTGCGAGACTGAACGCTCCCCTGGAAGGCAGCTGCTTGGTTTATTCTTTCCATGCAAGACTAAAAGCGACCTGCATTTTGAGTAAGATATCTATAGACAAATGCAATGCACAGAACAACTAACTACCAGATTACATCAGAATGTTATTTAGCCTGAAATTGGTAGGAAGAGTAGAAAAGGAGGTATCTGGGGGGAAAGCAAAACCTTCTTTTGACTGTGCCCGTGTTACAGAAGAAGAGCTTGTCTCCTGTGAAGGTTTGTGAAGGTTCCTTGAAGTACCTGTGCCTGCCACTCCGAGCCAGAAGGCTGGAACAGATCCAGCACTTCCCTCTGACACAACAAGTTCAATGTTCTTCTCTTTTAATGTGATTTAAGCTCGAGTGCAGTATGTTGTAAGAACAGATGTATCTGTAAATGAATGTCTTGAAGTTCTAGCAGAACACTGCTGCATCACAGAATCTCCAAAGAGAAAATTATACTCATCCTTGAATATTTTTTTGTTACATGACATTTTCTTGTCATTTTGGAGTGTTTGTTGAGGATGTTTCTATTCTGTGATTTTTTGTGTGTGTGTGTTTTGATGTCAAATAGCCACTTACCTGATATTTTTACGTTAGGTCATTTCCAGTAACAATATATGCAGGCAATAGAAATGCTGTATTTTGTGTCAGGAGTGGCTTATTTTAAACAGTTTAGTGCAAAAGCACCCAGCAGCAGCCAAGGAATCTGTGTTGTTTCAGCTCCTATTTGTTTTTCTGCTGTGGCCTTGCAAGAGAGGTAGAAACAATGTATGAAACCATACATGAAATCATTAGGGAGCTTCTCATGTTGTCAAACAAAAACGAATTTTAAAATTACAGTGTGATTTACTCATCTGCCGTTTTATGGAATGATTCACTATTTTAAAATGTTCTGCATTAGAGTGACAAATAACAGGCATGTCAGTGCCGTAGATGTGAGCAACGTGTCAGAACCCATGCTGTCCTTCGGCGTGTATTTTAATGTGTCTGTCAGAGGTTGTTATTAGGCGGTTAGTGATGAGCTTCAGGATTTAACAGGGTAGCTCTGGGGAGCGGGTTTTGCTGGTTTCTGTCCTCCATGGACTTAATCATCGTCTTTATCCCTAATCTGAGCCCTGCATGATTAGAGCAAGGGTCGGAGATAAATATTTTATGCAGAGTCACTATTTGGGTGGCTTAACTTCTTATATTCAAGGAGATATCATGTTTTGTACTAAAATTCTCCTTTTGCATTTTTAATTTGAGCATTAGTAATTCCCAAGGAGCATTTAAGTAAGTATCAGATGTGCTTGTGTGTGTTTTTGGAAGATTGGCACAACCTAAAATGTAAGTGATGGCCTGGAGCTTGAGACAAGCTATAAAAATTATTGCTGGTTTTGAAACAATCTGTAGATCAAACGTCAACCCTGTACGTGATGCAAAGAAGCAGGAGCTGAGTATAAAGTGCTGCTGCCTCTCTTGGATTACGTCCTTACCTTTATTTAATGGAATAGGTTTTAGTATTCATCAGTCAGCAGGACAGCCCCCCTCCTCCAGTACATCTGCCTTCCCGAGAAAGGGATTACTCCGTGTAAAGAGAACACAGTATCATTCTGTCTGAGAAGTAGAGATGGGCTCTGTAAGACAAGAGCCGCGCCAATCCCATGTAGTTCAGACTTGCTCAGGTCTCGTGACCGCAGGGCACGGCTACAGCCAAGGAGCTGTGTCCTCCTAATACCGAACGTCTTCATTAGGGTTAGGAAGCTATGCTGTAGCACGGCGCCTTCAATTTGCAACTTAATTAGCTTTGAAGCAAAGAAGATAACTTATTTGACATTCCGAAGGGCAGCTGTTGGGTCCCATTGTTCGGGATTAGTATTCCGCAGGGAAGGAGGCTGAGATAATGAATTCTCCCCGCCTTGCGGAAGGTCCCTCAGGTACTGCTGAAACGGCTCGCTTGCGAGGCTGATTTCTGCTCAGTAGTGTGGGAATATACGGTGTCTTGCTTCACCACTCGGCTCCTTTGCAGACCTACAGCTAAAGGTCGGTTTGAGTCGTGTATGTTGATCCGCATTACACAGCAGCGAGTCACACTCCCTGTGTATCCGTGGGTTCCCTGCAGCCTGGTGACACTGCTTGGCTCTGTTGTTTGATGAGGTTTCTTTCTCCTTGCTAGTGGCTTTAATCAATGTATAAGTTTAACCTGATTCACTTTCTAAGGCACAAACAAATAAACATCTGTGTAACATCTGTGGAAGAATTTTTGCTTTAGCAGACAAGGAAGGTGTTTTGACTTCCTGATGGTGGTTACAAAATCATACTGCCCCAGACACGGTTTAGGGAAGGGAAACATGGTGATCTGCCTTTTCAAAGTACTTCAGTTCCTATTTATTGTCAGCTGAACAACAATTAATGCTGCTGGGCGTGAGGCTGTGCCACGTGTGCTGGGTGACCTTGCTTGTGCAGGGGGACCAGAGGATCTCCAAAGGTCTCTTCCAACCTCAACCCTTCTGGGATTCTCTGGAGCCAGCTACTCTGGATGTGCTCACAGTGAGTCTGCAGTTGGTTCAGTGACCATATAGATATGCAGGTTCTTGGGATACCATCTCCAAGCTGTTCAAATGTGCCAAGCTCTTGTGCACTTGAAAGCTGCAGGAAAGGACCCAAAGTTAGTGTAGAATTATCCCCTCACGCTCGTGTTTGCTATCAAGGAACAAGCAAATGGAAGACAGCACAGGTGGGACGCGTGGGTTGGCAGCAAGACTTCCCTAAGAGGAATCCTTCCTCTCTTCCCTTGCTGCCTTTAACATCCACCTTCCTCCAAAGTGGTGCTGGCCCTAACCCTCCTCACACGTGCATGGACTGCTCGGGTGCTGGGATGCCTTTCTGTAGAAATTAAACCCTTTTCGTATGGAGGAGCAGCTGTTTTAATAAGCTGGCAGCAGAGCTTACATGGTGCGGGGTAGGAATTGGCAGGGAAAGTTACTCCGGCCCTTAGGCAGTTTTCAAGATTCTAGAGACTTTTGTCACCAACTGCGCTGAAAGTCAAGATTTCAGGTTTCATTTGCTGAGGTGATGATTTTCAAAATGAGTACAAAATTGCTTCAGCTTAGTTAAAGTACTTCATGCTGATCGTTTGGAAATACTCCATCTAAATTAAATATATATGAAGTAGAGAAATGGGAATTTTATTTAGAAAATTATGTGTTCAAAATATTAGAGCTAGTTATTGAATTTATTTGAATTTGAAATGGTTTTCATTTTCACCCACTAGCCTGATTTATTTTTGGCTTCTTGCAACGAGATTCAGAACTTCAAACACATTTTATGAATGCAAAATACAGACTGATGTTTTCCCACAAGTCACTTCAGATTAAGTTAATCAGCACTTTAATAAAAAATAGTTAATTAGAAAGTTACTCAATTAACCTAATGATCCTATATACGTATATGTGCAACTGTGTGTTTTTATTATATTAAACTGATCTGAAAAAGCTCAGTGAGCAGGACCTGTATGCAGAGAGCTTGTGACCGATAACATTGCCGGCTGCCGTTGCACAGAGTGGGCTGGTTGCGCTTGGCAATTTAAATAGATAATTGTCTTTAAATAGATAATTATCTGTAAAGATAGACTGCTGTAAATTGTTTCTATGTGTCCATCAATTACTGTAGCTTATTACGCTTATCTTGGCCTTGTCAGAAGTTGACTGTTGTAGAGGTGATTTTTTTTTTATGGATCATTTTTCAAACTAGTTACTCTCTTAATATATATATTTTAAAAAGTGCAAGTTGTCAAACTGAAAAAATAGAGGCTGGGGAGTTGTACTAGGAATCTATTTCCTCAAAGCAGACCCATAATACTTTGAAGAAAGTTTATATTGATATTTTTCATCTGTTTATATTGATGTCCCATTAGACAAGGGAGGTTTTTCTGCCAACTAACATCCCTGGGTCTGATAAAACGTGATATTTTAAATTATTTATTTACCAGAAAAGGCAGTAGCAAATTAAATCCCAAAGTGGTATACATGATTGAAAACATAGATGTAAATATGTTATTTTCTCCTTTAGCACAGAGAGGTCATGATTGCTTTAATTACATAATTAGCTTTAACAAAAAAGCCCAGTTCTTGTATAGGGGAATATGAGGTCACTTCTCCATTCTTCTATAATTCTGCAGGCTTATTTGTTCCTGCAGGATTTCTGATACTTTAATGGGAGGATTTTCTGCCCCCCACCGCCGGGGCCCAGGCAGTGTAAGAGCTCATGATCCCCATCGCCTGTCCTTGACATCTGCCTCATCCTTTGAGCCTTGCAGCCTCTACAGGACTGAAGCATTTACAGCTGATTGGGACTAGCAGTAGCAGTAACTTGGATTATCTCTTGTTTTTTTCCAGGCTGAAAGTGCAGACATAGGCAGTTGTTACCTGCTGCAGAGTAGCTTGGTATATCTAAGCTCTTGAATATATTCACAGTGGGAAAATTTCTGTGCATTTCAAATTCAGCTGAATTCTGCTGTTGGTCATTTAACCAACTCCAAAAGAATGATAATTTAATATTCTGGACATATTTCTTCTGACCACCACTGCTAATATGACTGCCTCATAATAACTGAGACGGCTAGGTTTGATATTCACCAATATTCATGGTTTGCTGGTAGGGCTTTTGTATAACACAGACTTCAGGATCAGTTCTGATGGCCTTTCCTTCTCGTGAGGTCACGTAGTCTTTCAGTTTAATAGAACCATTTGGATGTACAGAATAAAAGAAAAGTCAATTTCTGCGGTATTGATTGGAACAAAATTCAGAAGGTCAAGTATAATGCGTGATTTGGAAGTCTCTGGCTAAATAGGCTGCTCAGGAGGTGTCCAGCACTAGGGCAGGCCAGCCCTGGGGATGCGGGAGCCCGAAGTGCCCTCGTAGGCCGGGGGGACTGCCTGGCTGTGCCAGTGCTCACCGCGGTCGCTGCCAATGGAAACACCTCTTCCTCTTAGGTCATTAGTGAGTAAATCAAAGTGGGGGCAGCGGCAGTGGAGGGGCTGCGGAAGGAGCTGACCGGAGCCCCAGGAGCCCCCAGGCTGGGCAGGCCGAGCTGTGTGCCGGGGAGGCGGGCGAGCTGCGACGGGCTCCTCCTGAGCGCCCTGCGGCCAAGGGCACCGCGCGCTGCGCAGCCCGCGGCCTTGCCGGCAGCCACCTGCTCATTGGGATATTGAGAGCAATTGCAGCCCTTACCAAGATGATGCTCCGAAGCCATCGCAACAGGTACAAAAAGGAATTGGCAGCAGCTTCCCCGCTGTTCGAATGATAGTGCTTCACTTGCAGAGTGTTTGCCACCCTGAGAAATCAGGATAATCTGCCAGCTTTACCTGAAGGGGGAACTTTAGCACAGACATGGGGAAGGTATTTTCTCAGGCAGAGAAAGGGTAAAAGCTCGCTGCACCGTCAGAAGAGATATCTGTCATAGTATATTTACTTCTTTAAAACAAACTATTGCTCTCCACACTGGGTGATGAAAGATTTTTTGAAACACTTCCTTGGTTGGCTAAATATTATATAGCACTGGTATTGCTGCTTCTCTCTTTAGAGATTTAGCAGTATTTATGGAGCAAAATGCCCATTTCTTTCTCCAGCCTCATTGTTTCACTTAATGATAGCGCCTAATGGGGTTAATTTGTATCTTGTGTTGAGTATAATGGCACGTCTCCACGTGGCTCACCTTAGTTGTCCTGCCCAACATCACACTTGTTTTTCTTCTCCACTCATTAGGCTTATGCCAAAAAACAGCTTAGGAGTCTCAAAGATATGGGGATTTTTTTCTGCACAGAACAGCTAAAAACGACAAAATATCAGAGGAAAAGCATAAATGGAATTGAGCAAGAGTAGTGCAAGGATGGGATATAATGTAGCCAGCTTGAAGGTCACTGACATGGTATGGGTTGCATTAGCCTCCGTCTGGGCTCTTTAAAATTATGTTTGTCCTGCAGCAAGAAAAGGTCTGTCTCTTTCTTTAGAAGAAGTTAAGATTATTCAGTGGGAATTAAACTTTTAGGGAAAAAATGTTCCCTGAGGGAAAATAAAATTTTAGGAACGTAGAGCTGTGCTTTGCAGTTTGGTCTCAGTGGGAATAACACCTTGTAAAAACAGCATTTGTTCGTTTATGGAGGCATATTAAAGTGATTTCCGTGGACGCTTGTGGTGATGCAACTCTCAGACTCGAGCAAATTGTCTCCCACAGTATAAGTTATTTGAATGGAAATGACTAGCAAAGTTTTGATAGAAATGTATTACTCGCAGAGTTTTGCTAATGCAGCGAAAAGAAATTCATTGCTCAGGACTATAAAAAGGGTATTTGTATCAGTATCAGTAGGTAGTGCTAGATTTAATAATAAATGCTGCACTAATAAAAAATAAACAGTCTTAGTTTATTATACTCATTGCATTAGCATGTGTAACTGACATTGAACTGTGAAATATATATACTGTCTGAATGGATACATTCTCTGAGATAGCAAGAAGCTTAAAGTTACTGCAAAATATTATGGGCTGATAACAATAAAAGAAATCAGTGGTTTTATTGTTTTGCTTAGCCTCTGAAAATCAGAGATGAAGAATGAGATAACTCTGATATGCGCTCATATATTTTACTGGGTAAATTCCCCATCTGCATAATACGAGACTCGGTTAATGACAGCCAAATGGTTCGATGCTGAAGTGAAGCCTTCATAAAGGACACGTTACCAACAGGTTTATTTTTCCTTTCACGGATGATGATATAAATCATACTAACCTACCAACGATAATAATTTATAGCTTAAAATGTGACCAGTGCTAGGGAAAATGTTTAGAACTCGTTGACCTGAATCCAGCTTGTAGCCGTCCCCCCTGGGGTGCCGGTGCCTGGGCTGAGGTGAGGCGCTGGGGTCGCAGATGAGGTAGTTTTTAATGCCCAGGCTGGCTGTGGGGCAGGCAAATCCTCCTTCCCTGAAGGTGCGCTGTATTTTCAGAGTATTTAAAGAACTAACTGGGGGAAGGAGGTGTGACGAGCTGCATGCTGCCACCGTCCACAGCAAGTCCGGAGTCTTCCTACAGTTGCTAAGTATCTGTTTAGGCAGAACTGTGTGATGGGTGTTAAGCTGACTTCTCTTTTAAATGAATACTTGGCATATGCTTTTGCCTTTTCATACGCTGTAAATGAAATTTAAAGTGTTTATAGTTTTTCCTGCTTTTGATAGCAATACATTTTGGCTTACTGGTCTGTTGAACTGCCATTGATTAAAACCTCGTCTATATGATTTCCACTGCAACCCAGCGAAATTGAAATTTATATGTTATAGAAAATCTTTCCTATAAGCTCAGATGATCCGAGAAATCCATGTCACTTCAATGAGCTCCTGTCCTTAAGCCCCTTGTGGGCAAGGGCATTAACTGTGATCCCTGCTGTCCCGCGGCAGCTCCGGGTGCTCAGCCTGCGCTCGGGGCCAGGTCCGGCCCTGCTGCAGCGCTGAGCCTCCTGCCGAGTCCGCTTGGGGCCGGGGTGTGAGATTTAAGCTCTCCATTCCCTCCTTCCATCAGTGCGCGGCTATTTTAACTGTATCTGACTCTATCCCTGTGTTTGGAAACTTTGCTTTAAAGCAGTGATAATTTTTTGGATGCTTGATTCTTACCATAGGGGCTGGAAATGAAATGATAGGAAAAGCAGGGTTTATGGGCCATCTCCAGCAACTGAACTATATTTTATAGACATAAACTTGTAATTGCAGCGTATAAAGTATGAAAATATTAGCTTCAGTGTTTAGCATTAGGTTTGATGGCCAAATAAACATAGAAATGTTGCAACCCTGAAGAACCTTCATGTGCAGTCAAAGCTTAAATGCAAGTTACAGGAAGGTTGGTAGTGCTTGGAGCTGAAATGCTGAACTTGAGAGGTACACTCTGTAAAAATGTAAAGTGCCCTCTGTAAGAAGGTTTGCCTAAGTGTGTAACTTGGAATTTACACAATAAGGCATAATTTTGAGATTAGGTATGCATACGATGACTAGAATTAATTTTATAAAAATGAACATATTTTCAAATTAAGTCAAATCCTTGGAATATCTCAGTTTTGAGAGGCACCAACAAAACCAAAAGCATTTTTATGCGTTGGGCCGCCTCCAGGAGACTCACAGCAGTGTCTCCAGCCGAGAGGGCTGTTTTGATAGCAGTGAGACGCAGCTGGCCTCTTGGGTGGCAGCAGAAGGGTGTCGGGAGCGCAGGCGGCAGTGGAAATGGGCAGCACTTGGAGCACGGGGGTTGTGATGAAAACGCGGCCCAGCTGCACAGCGTGGGTTTTCTTTGCGAGTTGTTCATGGCTGGGCATCCCTTTTCACTTATTTGTTGTTCTCAAATGTTGAAACATTTTGTGAGCAAATGCTAGCCCATGGGCATGAGCTGTTTGCTTGAATTATGTGAAATTTGTTGTTCTGCATGTGCATTTGGTCACCTAGGTCACAGAGGATTGCTTCTGCTTTTAGATTCAGCGTCTGCAGAGTAATGCATTGTGAATAGCTGCAACCCAGCAGGCACATTCTTGTTCACCGTGGCTGGGGGTTTTTAGTGAGAGGTGAATGCCACCTCTGGCTCAACAAGTGCCTAACTGCCGAGGATGGGAGCACGCAGTTCAGAAAGTGTCAGAGCGGGTTTTCTCTGTCCTACGTTCTTTCCGCTGATCGCCACTGGAGATGGGGCAGTGAGGGGTGGCTCTTTTCTCTTGAGTTTGTGTGAAGTTCCCAACACTTGTGCATGGAGCGTTTCTGCGGTGGTTGGGTTCCCCGTAGCACCAAATTACTGGAACTGATAAACTGGGGAGCACATGAAGGAAACTGGTTTATGAGCAGAAACATCAGGCATGGGGTCCTTTTGGGAGGTAATCCTTATAGTAGATGAGGTGGCTGAACTAAAGCAACGATGGATTTTGTCCACTTTACAGTTGTAAACTGAGTGAGTGGTTCTTAGTGGACTTCCACTGCTCTGAGAGAGAGACAAAGTCATGTGGAAGTTGAATGAATTGCAAGTCTGGGCATAAAGAATAATAATATATGTATGTATATATGTATTGTTTTTCTTTTCTTTGTTTAGTTTGGAGCAGTTTAATGCAGTGAATGAAACATAGTACCAGCACGCTATAGATTTGTTTCAGTCTTTCCTATTTTTTTTGTTAGAAGCATTTCTTCTCATTAAAGATCTCCTCACACAATTCCGCTCCTGCAGCCTATTATAAATACAATATATGTCCTTAACAGAAATGGTAAATGTTTTTGCAAGGCCATACATTGTTGTTGTTGTTTAAAAGTAAGACAGGAAAAGAGGGGGAATGGAGGAAATGAAATAAAAATGCAGTGTCGTTTTAATGGTACTTTAGAATTGTGTGTCTATTTATATGTTTTTTAAATAATTGGTTATTGCATAAAGTAATTTAAATATTTTTATATGCTGCTGTTTAGATTTTATCGAATACTCTTGCAGGCAGTATCATTAACACAACTCTAGATACTATTATTGAGCAGTGTGAAGCCATATTTTACTGCTATACCATCAGTAACAAATCCCTCTCTAAAAATTTTTTTCCCCATCTTGAAATTTTGTGCTTAAGAATAAAAATATATGTATGTAGATGAAGGTAAATGCTAAAACCACACTGTGCACATTGTTATGAAGAATCATCAAATGAAGGAATAAATTCTTTCCCAAACCAAGGAGAAGACCCTGTTTAAATCAACAGGGCTGGAACTGGCAGGGCAGCATTAGTCCCTGTTTTCAGTGATTGCATTACCTGCCTGTGGGTTCCCACTTGATAATTCTTGAACTCTTGGCTGGTTCCGGGCAAATTTGCCCAATGTAAAGTCACTAGCATAAAGATTTTCTAAGAAATCAATATGAATGGAGGGAAGGAGTCCGCGTTACAGCGTCCCTGGCAAGGAAAGCCGTTAGTGGTGAGAGCCGTCAGCCGGCGCTCGGCGTGGGGAACCGCGCGCAGGCAAACGGCCCAAAGCCATGGGACGTCTGGCTTCGTCAGGTGTTTGCTCATTTTTGAATACGTTCTTCTAAAAAGTGCCAGTGTTGTGTCCTTCTAAATATTAAATAGCTTTACTCTCATTAGGTTTTCAGCTTCACCTAGGGTAATGTTGTCTCCTGTGGGCTCGTCTGTATCATCTTCTGTAATGCGTTGTATATACGGTGTAAGAGAAAGGAAACTAGAAAATAATTAATGTGAGAAACATTAACATAATTCCCAATATACTAATTGATGTTAATGTAGGATTAATAGAGGAGGCTCAAGGGCATTCAGAAACCTCCTTGCAAGCTGCGTTTACTTTTCAAGGTATTCAGCCCTGCTTTTGTTGCAGTGAATTGGTTCGTCTCCAGGAAAGCAGGAATCCTTGTACATTAACTTGTAGCAATGTCAATATGTTCTTAATGCACCAGTCAGCCCCGTAATAATCTCAAAGGTAAAAACATAAAACGGCTGCTTGGAGCGCGCGCGAGGCCTGGAGAGCAGCCCTGCCCTCGCAGCTGGCAGCGTCCGTGTTGCTGCGAGGGAAGCAGCGAGGTGAGCAGAGGCGGCAGGGAAAACCCCTGTGCCTGGTTCCCCTCCGTAGGGACCCAGTTCATGAGCTGCCCCTGAGAAGCATTTTGGGTGAGTCCCAATTGCCGTTGGCTCCTGGAGCGGCAGGAGCAGAGCCGCACGCGTGGCGGGCTGGCCTGGCCTGGCCGGGCCCTCAGGGAGTGAGGGATGTTCTGCAGCCTCTGTGAGGAGGCAATGAAGGGTCATTACAGTGGGGAGACGTCACCTGCAGCGACACGGGCCTCTGGAGTGGGCCTGGCTCGTGAAAGACACACAGAGACTTTGGGCACAGAACTGCAGCAGGCGGAGGAAGGCGGGGGTCAGAGCGTGCTTGGGAGGGCAGCAGGAAGGGAGAAGAGTGATTTCATAGCGGATGCAGGGAAGGCAGCAGAAGCGAGTCCCTGCTGACCGGAGGCAGCACGGGTTCCCTGCGGGGAAGGGCAGAACAGGCTCCGCTGCCGGGCCTGTGCGCCAGCTACGTTTGTAGCCAGTCCGCATACAGCTGTTGTTTTGAGATAGCGTTTCTGTGTAATGTGCCATTTTGCTTTAATCCGGCGAGTGGTGAAGCGATAGCTAGTTTATTTGAAATCCATCAGTGTAAAATGCATTGCAAACAAAGGCCGGGGATGCTGTGGCGTGCTACCTCCCCGCCGCACGCTCCTGCACATAAAAATGCACGCCCTCCTTCCCCCGCGCAGCTGAGGGGCCGGGCAGCAGTGACTCGTGGAGCGCGCCCAGCTCTTGTTGTGAATTATAAGCAGAAATTAGCTTAATTATGTAGAAAAATGTGATCTTTTTGCTCATTTTGAATGAACTGACTCAGGTCTTCAGGGAAAACGTGCAGCTGCATGAGGCTGCGTGTGCCCTGCCGTTCGGGGGGCCCCAAGGCAGCGGCGCGGGCGCTGCAGCCCCGTGGGGACGGGAGCCGCGGCTGGGGCCGCACGGGGACCAGGCCTCGCGGCGCCACTCGGGGCCTTCTGGCGTGGCAAGGACTCCTGTCTGAAGCAGAAGTCGAGACTTCAGGACGGACAGTAGAGCGTTTTAGAAGATGAATTTCATATTAAAGCTTCAGACTGATTCTGAGGAACAGGGAAAATCATTTGGCATGATTTTATTTCAATTCTTTGCATATGTAGAAACACATCTTCTATCTCTCATCTCATCCGTTTGCATCAGTTAGATTTAATGCCCAGGTAAGAGGCAGGTACTGTGCACTGAACAGTAGTCAGAGCAGCCTGTGCAGAAGATGCTATAGGATATGTAGGAGAAGATTTAGTAGGACAACAAATAATCTACCTTGCTGAAACAATTTAGACCAGCGATAGAGAATGAGCATTGCATTGGCTTATTGAATTGGATTGTAACAAATAACCCCCAATTTTTGCAAGTATAACAGTGAATACACATGGGCACTTGAAGGATTGAAATATCATTAAAATCCACACATCTAACTGATCTCTGTGTACTACTAAAATTTCTAGTTTAGGTTTGGCCTAGTGCATAGCGCAGGCATTTCTTTGGCTAGGAAAATGCTGTTTTTTCTCAACTAATGGCAAGCAGTTAGGGAAATTTCAAGTAAATGGATTTATATTACAGAATACAATCAGAATTAGCTCTGTGAGCAGAATTTAAGAGGTATATGAAGCATCTACCTCCAGGCTGTTTACTCATCTTTGGCTTTTGATCACATAAGCATTACTCAGTGCTTTCATTAAGCTAATATTTGCTTTCTGTTGCTGTATTTTTTTCTTGGCTACTATTACAATTTACCTGCAGTTTAATGATATTAAATTATCTTTATGTTTCATAATATGTGGTGTCTGTCAGTGAATAAGCAGGCACAAGTGTAGCTTCATCAGCAATTCTGATGATTTTTTTTGAAATGCGCCAATCTAGCAAAAAATGCTGAAAATTATCACTGAAAAGGCTTCTTATTTCTTTTTAAGAAGACTTTTAAGTATCAGTTACAAAAGTAATGTTAGTTTTCCTGTAGGAAATATCAAAAAGCATTAAAATCTTTCAGAGAATTCAAATTTTAAGTTTTAACTCTCTGAAAAGAAACTGACTACTAAGCATTTGTTAAGACTATTAAAGTATGGTCATTTTGTCATAGCATTTCTGTTTGGAATATAGAGCTTTTCTACTTTCTGAGATTTAAAATAGAATAAAAAAACTGACCTAAAAGTGAGTTGGACTGAGGTAGTCGGTGTGAAAGGAGGAGGTATCGGTTCTTCGGTTTGCCTGTCATCTCCTGTTGCATATCCATGGTATCCTTGGTCTAGTGGGTTGGTTTTCTCCTGCGATTGATTTACTATGAAGGAGAGCAATGCAAAGTCTTCTGTGCAATTCCAGCAGGAGTTAAATAATCAAATGGATGGGAAAGAAAATAGTTTATTCTCCTTTGCATGCTAAATCCATTTTTTTTGAAATTAATGTAATATAATGATATTTTTCCATTTGTCTTGAATTGCAGAAAGAAAATACGTCAGTATGATTTTTATTTAGGGGAAATTAGGAACTTTGAGTAGCATTTCCTTAGAACTGCATTTTGCACTTGAAAATTGTTTAAGCTGGAAATCCCAGTAGTCTGTTAGTTTTTACTGTAAAGATTTTGAAATGCAAAGCTTCAAATGAAAAAGCTTCAAGTCTAAATCAAATGTGTATTCTAAAAATAAATATATTTTGGAAAGCAGATGATGGAGCTTCAAAATGGCTCAATATTTTTTTTGAAAAGCCTGAATGCTCAGATACAATTTTGCTTGCATTTTAACAAGTGCTAGTGTTCTTGCTGCCTTTAGTGGATGCCGCATTATGTCTTCTTCTATTTCTGTCAAAACTTGGAAATAATTTTTGTATATTCTGTATATTTTCACTCACACAGATTTGCTGACATCCACACAGTTTCAGGTGTTCTAATATTTTGCCTAGGTAGATTGGAGGAACTTGGACCCTGGAGCCATTCCTGTTACGTTTCTTTGCAAAAAGCAAGTGGAGAGAATACTGAGGTGTTTTATTTGAAATTAAAATCTTAAAATGGCTTCATCAAAAACATGTAAAAATAAAGGAACCTTATTTTAACCTAATTTTTGACATTGAGAGTGGAACTCATATTGTTTAATTTTCCTCCTCTCCTGTGCAGTCATCCCCATGATCCACCTGGCTGCCTAGGCTCCCTTTATAGCTCTGGGGAGTCCAGTCACTGGAGTCTAGAATGACTCAGCCCATACTTGGCATTTACATTCACTCAGATGAATCAAATTCTTTTGCCTCTGTTAACTATATTGCCACTGGCGCAGTAAGAGTGAAAGAAGCTTTCAGGTGTAGGTATCTGTAGTGAAGATAGCAAAAGTTAGATGGTCTGAATTGAACAAGAAAGCTGATGGCATTCCTGTGTATCAAGAAGTGCGGCTTTCCTCCCTGATCCTTTGCCAAGCACTGATGAATCGACAGAGCCATATATTGAAAGCAAGTGACTGCATTTAGAGTAGCAAATGTATGATACACCAGGGTTTTCCAGATATCGACTGACAATAACTTGCAAATAGATCAGTACCTTTAATTTAACCTGTTAATTTATACTGTGAAAGATCAATGAACTTCATCAAAATAAAAGATGTTGGTACAAAAACTAGGAGATATATAATCTTTAAGGTAAAAAGTATGAATTCTTGTACAGATACATATTTCTTCCTACTGCCATTTGTCAAATATTATATTGCAGATATAATACAAACAGTAAATTCAGAGATCTCATAAATTAGTTTGAAAGTGGGTTTGAGCTGTTTGAGACCACTCTAAATAAGATAGGCTATTTTAGAAAGATGTATTTGCAGTTCTGAATGTGATACTAGATGTTCAGACACCATTTAATCCATCTTTGTGTTATATTCTGTGTTGATTTTAAGCCAGTCAAATGGAAATGATGTTTCTGAGATCTGTGGCTCTACCAGTCAGCTAGCTCCATTTGGATGTAAATTCCCAAACACTATACAAATCATTTTAAAAGGTAAAATGAAAAGAAATAAATTTAAGTCTTGTAGTGGTCAAGTGCAAAATTGTAAAGGCTCAATTTTTTTAATTTCCTTTATCTTAATTGAATTGACTCTAAAATCCATCAAAATAGTCAGGTTAAGAGATGAATACCAGGTTAGAAAAACAATAGATGTAAGAAATAGCTAAGCACCATGTAGCACTGTAAGATTTGTAGCCTAAAGGCTGAGAAAACTAAAGAGAATTTGGCTCTAATAAAGGCACTGTATCTTAATGAAGTGCAATGCAATAATAACGTTGCATCCATTTTGTAAGAATAATAAAGAAAGTCTTTAGAAGGATTTAAAAAAAACAAAACACCTTTCCCATGTGACTTTGCAAGGAATTTATGCAAATAGAAATGTTCTGAATAACTTAATAAATGTTCTGACTATTTTAAGGCAGCTATTTCACAGGTGCACAGTAAATTCCCCTTGGACACACGGCACTACCACACCGGGCCCTGTGTTTCCTGGCAGCGGGAGCAGCTGGAGCTGCTGCCTGTACACGTTACCCGTGGAGCTGTTGCTTCTGAAGTGGTTGATCCTGGGCGTCTGAAGATCTTGTCTGCCATGCTGAAGCCAGCCAAAATCTTGTCCAGAGGAATTTCCTTGTGATTACCCAGTGTTTATGCTCCCGTGACAGTGATAAATGGTAGATCAGGTGTATGTCTTGTAAAGCGACAGCGGAAGCAGAGCAGGAGTTGCATGGGGACGGCGCCTTTCATTTTAGGCAAGGCACTACACAGCGGGGCTGCCCTGCTGAGTTATTAACAGAACCCGAGCTGCTCATAAACATCTCACAGCTGCAAAGCACACTGCGAACTGGAGGATATTAACAGCCTCTAGGTCCAGAATAGCAAGTGGGCACAAAGCTGCACTGCGTGCAGCCGCCGTGACC
>JAUBNY010000489.1:1422836-1437670 GCA_032275445.1 Crypturellus soui
CAAATGTCAGTTCCTAACTCTACAGAGTATATGATCTAATGGATTAATTGAGAGGTAGATGTATTTGAAACAAAACTCTATTTCACAAGTGACCAGTAGTGGGCAACAGTTCAGTCCTCTGTGTGTGAATTGTGTATAAATTTGTTTTTAAACCAAATGTGTAACGATGAGAAATCAGCATCAGTGCCTGTGTTAGAAAACTTGTAAGCTGCACTGGGAAAGCTTGGTTTTAACTGAAATAATTGAGAAGTTTGCCCTTGCTTTCCTTGGGCAAGAATGCCATCCATTATCTCTTGTAATTGAGACATCATGTTTAAGGATCCAGAGCTTGATGCTGAAGTAATGCAAATTCAGTAGGTTAATTTATTGGACATTGCCCCTTCTTCTTCTTTCATATCACCCACTATCAAATTAAGCGTGTTATGGCCACTTCAGCTATTTAGGAAAATTTGATTAATATTGTGAATATGCCTGGGGAGAGAAAAAATCAGGATAGCTACAATTTCTGTGCTTCTAGCCACAGTTTCAAAATGCTGAGTTTAGTATTGCATTTTGATTTTTGCTTTTTTTTTTTTTTAAATCCCATAGAAACTAATGGCTACATTTTGCCTTTTCTTAGTCATTCCAGCCATCGTTCCCAACATTTGTCCTGAAAAAAAAGAAGTAGCTAGCTATTAGTTACTGCTCCTCTTGTTTTTGTTGGAGAAACTGAACACTGCCAATGTGGTTGCAAACCAAATAATGATTATGAAGCACTTGCACTAAAGTTCTCAGCTTACAGCAGGTGTTGTAATGGGTAATAAAGGAGGTGTAGTAATTTTCATATGTGTGAAAATAAAGATGTGGTTTAATTAGGTTTGTGTTTTATTAGCTTAGGCGTGTGAAGAGTGTCTGGCAATAACTAATACACTGCATATTATGATTTCTTCTTTATTTTTTCTAGTTGTTGCATCTTTTGCAGTAGATACCTGTATCATCTTACTAACGTGCCATCTTCGGTAGCTGGTCAACAGAAGGTGCGCCTAGAGCCAGGGGCCCTGTGGCCACCTCCTTCCCAACCAGGTTCAAGGTCAAGGCTTTACTATGGGTGTAGCCAGGCCGGTATCTGGCTGTAGGGCCTGGGTGTGAGGTGCTTCACCTGCAGTGTGTTGGGGAATGTCTTGCCTGAGCCCATGGTGATCTTGGTCTTCTCTGGTAACACCTTCCCCTTTCTCTGGACAGTTTGTCATTCTCACACTGCAAAGGGAACGTGGCTTTTACTTTATTTTTATTCTATGGTTTCACAGCAACTTTGGAAATGCTAAGGCATCATATTTTCTGACATGCATTTTGACTACACAGAAACATTTTACATCAGTGTAACTTGATTCTTGGAATCTGACTTAAATTGGCAGTGATCAAGAGGCTTCAATCTGACAGGCTGTAGTGATCTATTTAACTACAGAATGAAATGCTCCACATCTGCTTACTAGTACACAGGTAGTTTCCATCGCAGAGCCTGCCGCGAGCGAGGCCGGCCGTTGACGCTTCCCGAGGACAAGCCAAATGGCTGTGAACACGAGCAGAGACTGAGCTGCTCCCGAGGCCCGTGCGTAGCACATCTGTAGAGGTGTTTCTGAGGAGCAGAATTAGTACAGACATGGAAATATGGACCACTTCTGTCATTCTTTTGCTATGCCATTGGGCAGCGGCGTGCTCAGCGGCCTCGGGAGCTTCCAGCCCTGACACGTGCTGCCGGGAAAGGATGCGCTCGTGCACCAGAACTACACTCAGGGGTTCCTTAGTGCACCTTGTAGGTGCAGCACAGCTGTGCGTGCTGTGCAGGGAGCTGAGGCTCTTTTCCTCCTGCCTCCTCCTCTCTGGGCTCAGCTGTCTGGCCCGCAGCCTGTCTGCAGAGGTCTGGTGCCACTCAGCTACGTTTGCAAAGATGGAAAAGAGGCTGCTCAATAAAGCTTGGCTGTGTAAATGCTCTCTCTCAGCAGTTAACATAGGACAGATGTAATGTATCGTGTGAAGTCATTTTAGGGTACTCTTTTGAAGAAATGCCACAAGTGTGATTTGGAAGCGTAAATATTCCAAAGTAAACCTAGTGCTCAGCTTAGCGTGCAGTCTCATTCACTATACGAGTTACTGTGTCATACTTTTTGTATCAAATGCTTTTGAAAGCTGTTGTAAATTGTAGATGCACCGTTTTCTCAACGTGCGTCATTTGTTGCTGAAGTGGCCCTTGCCGAGCTGGGATCTCTCTGCAGACACGTACTACAGCTCCCAGATTTCCTCTTGAATTACACTTGTACTGTGTGGAGTTGTTTGTTTGTTTGTTTGTTTGAGGTGGTAGCAAAGGCTTAACCTTGCTTTTATTTCCTGGCACAAGCATTTCCCTGCACTAAAATGAGTATTCCTTGATTTTAGCTGGTTTTCCCCCAAAGCAGATTTATGAGAGTCTAGCTCCTCCTATATATTGTCTTTTTATGTGAAAATTATGGCAGTTATTGCTTACTGGTTAACAAGTATCACAGATCATACTTGAAATTTATTTTCTATTTTCTGGCAAGTGCTAGAGGTGAAAACATGTCTCCCTGTTTTATAACAGCCAAAGCATTTTATTTATCTCTATTCCCTTTCAGAAGGAAGAATGTGTTCTACCTAGCAGAAAATATTTTGTGAAATACAGCTATTTAAAAGGAAATAGAATTTTCATATTTTTTCTGTGGTTTCTCTCCGCCTCTTCGCTTGGCACTGGCCAAGTGAAATGGAGAGGTGCCTTGGCCAGCTGAGGACAGGGCTTAGCTCAGGAGGACAAGGCACATTCTCTTAAGCTACATAATGACTTCTCTCCATCCACGTTATCCTTGTTTTGTCTTCTTCTAATTTATATATATTTAGAGTAATTGTCCTGAAGCAAATGTACTTTAGAAAATAAAGTGATATGCATATAGAAGACTAGTGTAGGTTATGGCAAGTTGCACTGTCCCATACAATGTAGCGATGGGAAATAATGGGTTTGTTTGTCTCCATTTTGTTTTGATTTCTTTTTCACCCTTATCTCTTGTTGCTGTTGCAGCCTGTGTGCTTTATATTTCCTACTTCATGAATATTCTTTATGTTAATTTTGTCTTTCCTTCCTTTTTAAATTTGGTTTTCTAGCGCTCTATCCAATCTTCCAAGTCAATAAAGTGTTATGCATATTTTAAAGTGAATGTATAAAATTATGAGCATTGAACTCCTACTCGTATAATACGATTTTGTAACTCAAGTAAAGAGCCCGCGCGGTGCTCAGAAAGCCGTGGCAACACCCTCTGCAAGTCGCCTGTGCAGCGGCCGCTGAACTGTCCACGAGAGAGAGCTCTCCTGGCCGCTGTCTGACCAGTCTGATTGAAAACTGCTCTTCTTCCCCAAGGGAAAATCAAGGTGATTCCTGCTTGCTCCCGTCTGCCCTGGTTTTCCAATTAATCACTTCCACACTGTGCTGAAGAGCACTCGTCTCAAGGGTTTTTCCTGCTGTGTTCCCCTGAGGTGGCCCCTGGACTGTCGTCTGGTGGCCTGGGGCAGTGCTAGGCTCGGCATAGGCTCATGGAGGTCCTCTCCCTTCTTCTGTTTGACTTGTGCCACCCCTGTCACCAAGCCAAGGACTTCCTTTGCCAGGAGCTGCCAGGTCAGACCAGAGACCAGTTCAGCTGGGAGGGAAGTCTCTGAACGCAGGTATATTAGTGTTTGAACCTCGACTTCTGACCTGGCTGTAATCCTGTGACACTAACCTGTCCAGAAAGATGTCTCCAGTAAAAGGACCTGCAGCAATTCTGCCAAGTCTGCGTGTGCAGCTTGGCTGCTGCGGCTGCCCAGCGTTTGCTCTGTGCCTGGCTATGCACTTGTCGAGAAAAATGAGAAGCGACTGCTGCAGAGAGACTCCCTCACCCGTTGCTGTGATCACTAGGTGTAGCTGTTCTTCGGCATTCTCCTCCTGGAGACAGTTGTCTTCCTCTGCAGGGATTGCACGAGAAGTCACTAGCTAACGTGCAGCGGCCAGTGACACGTATAAGGAGCATCCCGGCCCTCTGAGGACCACTTCATGATATGTGTGTTAGGGAGACCTTGCAATCACCTGGTGGCAAGGTGAAGCTTTCAAAGGTTTCGGAGCTACTGAAATTTTGTGTAAGGTACAAAAGAATAATAGGGACAGAATTGAAACATGCTCTTGTAATAGAATTGGAAAATGTTTACAGGTTTTTACATTATTAAGCTACAAGTGAGGCTGCTTTTTTTTTTTTTCCAGACAGGAAATGTGTTACAGTCTCTGTGCTCTTGATTTGCTGTTGAATCATCTTGTCATCATGGAGCTGTAGGTGAATGAGTTTCTGCAGCTGGCAAAATTGAATAGGAAAAGCTTTTATTTTGTTCTGGCGTGCGGCCAGAAGCCGAGGAGGTTTTTGGAGTGAGGAATCGGAACAGTGGCAAATGATGCAAAAAGCTGGCGGAGGCTAAATTCTTCATGAGGTCACAGCTGGTTCCCGGCGTCCTCGGCGTCAGCCGCCCCTTTGCACGGCCCAGCCTGCCTGCTCGGGGACCCCATCACTTCGCAGGACCTAAGAAACTCCCTAAGAAAGGGAGTCGATTTGAAAGTACTTTTCAGTTTAGGTTTGTGGAAATTTAAATTCTAAGAGCAGTACCAATGTTGTCTGTGCTCAGAAAAAGTGCACACTACCCATCCCCGAAATCTGTGGCATTTAGTAGTTGATTAATCTGTGTGCTGAGCCAGGCTTTTGCTTCATTTAAACATGGATTAAAAATTGGATTAATCTTTTTAATAACAATTTAAGCTTTTTAACAATGCAAATCATTTTACAATAAGTAACAAGGAGAACAATCCATGTTTTGTCAGAGGTTTGTTTCATCTCTGGAAGGCACGAGAAGCTTAAATGATTATGCAATAAAAGAGACCCTTTTGGACCAAAGACTTTGTTCCTGCACTGTAGATCCTCTTTCAAAAGGTTCACAAAGGGGTGCTGCCTGCTAAGTCAACAGTAAAGCTGTTGAACCTTGGAGATTTTATTCTCAGACCTGTTTGTGTGCGCCTTCCCAACAGGCCCTTCTGTCAGCTGGCTTGTTCACGCTCCGCTTTCCGTCTTCCGTTTCTAAATTTATTCCCTAAGTGGGAAGCTGTTCATTTTCTGCCCAAGTCTCCTGAGTAGGTCAATGCCTTCATTTTATAACAGTGTCTCTTCATATCATGCTTGAAATGGATGAGATACCAGCTTGCAAGTGAGGAAGCATTTTTTAATTCTGATTGGTATTTTATAAATTCAGGGGTGGCAGCGTTTCATAGAACAAGCGCAGAAATGCAAAGTTAGCGACAAATGTTAATTGCTGCCATTTGCTGCCCCCGATTGGGCTTTCCTTAGTAGAGATGCCAGGTTCCAGTTGCTTGAGTTTTGTTTCTTCGTTGATTTCCACCATCTATCTTTTATGGCCTCTGAGTATTCTTCTCTTCGGTGCTTCTATTATATATGAATAGGAAAGCAAAGCATTTCCCAGCTTCTTTTCTTATTTTCCTTTTTAGCTTTATCAACAAATTCGCCTACAATGTATTTAGGTTTACCAGCCCTTTCAGCAGATGCATTGCAGCTCTCAGTTTTGCTGCCTTGTTTTTATTTAGGCTCAGTCTCCAGATAGAATTTATGTGTATTTATCCTTCAGAATGGTGCTGAATGCCATTAGAAAGGATCATTTTTAGTAGATGAAATTTGTTAAAAGCATAGCACTTATTTGTAAACTGCATGTTTCACAACATTGTGATTGCTAACAAAATGTAATGTAAAACCTAAATTAAAAGAGCATTTTCAGTAATGCCATAACTAATACAGAGAGTGGTAGGTGTTTTGCTTATCATAGGACCATTATTTCTTTACTGTGGGAGAAATAAGCAGACACTGTTGAGTGTATATCTTTTAACCTGTTTGATGCATCCTGTGCACATAATTTCTGGTATTGCTTGAGTAGTGATGACAGCTTACTGCAAAAACAGCAGCAAAGCCAACATTGCTATCAGCATGGCTTTCTGAGCTTTCACAAAGTAGGTATATGTTTCAAACCAAATCCAATCGTCTTAGTGCCTTCCCAAACATGTAAATGCCTTAAAAGCTCCCTTGCCTCTGAAAACTTTTTGAAATATAGATGAAAATGTGCAAAGACACAGTGTTTCAGTGCATATTTTCCACATATTTTAGGGTCTTTCCAGAGCACGCTTGTGCTGGGCTGCTTACAAGGGACCTCTCAGCTATTAACCAGCTCAGTTTTGTCCCTTTCTCTCTAACCTGTTCTCAGCTCCTCATTGAAGAAGAGTTGTTTTCCAGATGCTTGAAAGTGCTGTTGGGCTATTAGTGATAAACCATGATTCCTTAGAGAAATCACCATTCTGTTGGAGATCTCTCAGCTTTTGGGTTTGGACTTGGTTGGTATGGAATATGTGATGTGGTCCTCTTTGACTCCACAGTTTGATCCACGAGATTGCGTGTACCTTGGAAAGAGTCTGAATCGTGTGTCCAGACTGACATCTGGGCACGTAGCTCTGGCCTCGGCCTCTTCCTCCTGTTGCGTAGGGAACATGGGGAGTTGCCCTCAGAAGACACTGGGATTCTCCCAGAGGAAGGCTGACGTCTGCTAGGCCGCCACAGGCTACGGGACTGGGAAGGAGAAGGAAATGCTGGGATCGTGATATGGCATTTATTGCTGTCTTCTGTTTCAGACAGTGGCCATGGACACGGGTCGCTGTGTTGGTTTGTTTAATGCCCAGACATTAGATGATGTTGCAGGACCTGCTTCTTTGCACCTGGATTACCCAGGAGGTTATTTGGAAACATCCTGGCTGCTCTGGCTGAGCTCCTGCACTCAACAGAGCTTAAGCGAGGTCCAAGATAGCTCTAATTAGGGAAGTCTTTTGTAAGGAGAGTTTCAAGTTTGTCACTTTGATGTTAAGTGTTTGTTTTCTCACTCCGGTCCTCTTGAGCGTGAGCTGTTAACCTGCCGGGGCATCTCTGCAGAGCCCTCAACTCTTGTGTGCCAACTCCCACTTGAGATTTCTTGTCTGTAGCAAAAATGTCCTGTAATTTGCTGCTGCGGTTATAGAAGAGCATAAAAATAGCATAGCAGTAGTCTAAAACAACTGTGAGATTTATCCTGCTAGTCTTAAATAAGCAAAACCGAAGAGTCAGGTCTGCAAACTTAATTCAGTTCCCGCTACCCTTCTCGCTCATGCCTCGCAAGTAAGAAACAAGAACTCTTTTATCATTTATCATTTGACTTCTCTTTTGTAATTACAGAACTAACCTTGCCTGGAATATTTACTTTGCCATTTCTGCTTAACTCTCCTCTTCTCTTTTTTTATGATTCTGACTTGACTCTTATTAACATTCTTCTCAGACGCTGTGTCACATCACATTTGCTCTTTATGTGTTATGGCTTACTGCAACATCCATTTTCTCTTATGCCGTCAGCACAATCCGACATAAAGCCTTTCCATGTACAATTACTCTCATATTTTGTTGGGCCCCACTAATGTAGTTTTGTTCAATTACTATTTTAGTTGTTTTTAATATATAATACTGTCATGTGATCACAGAGGTATTTTGACTACTTTGGAACATACTTTAGCAAAAAAAATAACATCTTTATCCTTTAATATCCCTGAAAGAGAGATATCTAAGTATTCAGTATGATAAGTTTAAATAGTTTTGATAAAGATTATCTCACCACAAAAGTCCAATTTCGGGCAGTGCTTGTGGTAGTGGTAGGCTGAAGCATTCTGTGACAATGAATAGCTGATATAGCAACCGTGCTTCAAAGATATTGATTGCCATACAAAAGCTGATGCCAAACACACTTTCAGAAATGAGTTTTCATAGGTGTTGTTATACTTCCTTAAGCATTTGCTGTCTGAACTGATTTGACTTTTTTCATGTACAGACATATAATTTTCCTTGTGTTCTTCAATCCTAGCTGTTTTTAATATATGCATCTAGGGTTATTTTTGATGCAACAGGAACGGAGTGGGAGGGATTACAGAATAAAGCTTACTTTCAGCCATTCTGTTCATAGTGTGTATTCAAATACTGTATTCTATTTCATGTTATTCCTGAAAATCTGAAGTAACAAAAGCATATTCCATAAGAATCTACATTCTCTTCATTCTCTTCATTCTCAGAATTCCATTTACAGTTTCACTATATGCCAAACTCTTATTTCATTATATTTATCAACAGAGTTTTGTGTGATAAATGTGAGCATTTATGCTTCAAATGAAAGGATTTTTTTTTGTTTGTTAATTTGCAGTGGTTGAACAGGTGGCTCTCAAATACGGCAAGATGTCAAGTTAGTCAATCACTTTTGTGCACTTGCTGTTTTCGAATTGCCATCCAATTGCCAAGTAATATTGGCAGGTCCTTAAAAGTAGTGCAGAAAAAGCCCAGAGCCTTCCCAGGGTGTCTTCCCTTTGGCCTTCTCCAAGCTTCATCAGTGAGCAGGGCTCCTTCCAGCTGTGGCCAAAAGTCACCACGCTTCCATCTATTTTTTCTTCTCTTAGGAGTTCTTGAGCCTTCTACTGATATCTAAAACTTTTCGTTGCATTTTGTTTGATCCTTGCTGCTGCCTGTCACTTAAGGTTTATTCTGCACAATTTGTGATGCATCAGACAAGGTTTTAACTTACATGTATTAACTCCTAAACCTTTAAGGAAGCTTTCTTTTGCTTCTAGCTTTGCCCAGCATAATTCTGATTTGCTTTTCTACAGACCCTGACCTAGTTAGATATTTTTGTTTTGTCTTTTTTGCTGTACTCTTTCATGGATACGGTGATTATTATATACAAATTATTATATTGATAGTAGATTTGTTCTTTGGCTAATTAGGAAAGTAAACAGTTTAGAAGAATGAAACATGAAACTCATGAAACTTGAAAGTCTTAATTTAGAAAAAAATGATTAAAAAACTTTAAACTTAGCCCTACAGAAAAGAACCTTCCAAAGCAATGCATGACTCTCAAGAATGCTGGGTGCTGACTTTGAATTTTTCCACAAATATTTTTTCCTCCCCTGCGTAAAAAAATAAATAGTGGAAAAATGCAGAATATTTCTGTGTAAAATTGCAGAGGAATACACCCTGAGCAGCAGACTTTTTTCATCTCATGCAGGATTCTGCAAATCCCTCTCTGTAGGGGACTGTAATTTCCAGTTGTCTTCCCTGCACGCCATCATGTACAGCCTCCCTTGCTCAGTTTGCTAGCTGCTGTGTTTAACAAATGCTACCATTTTTTTCCTCTTTTCCACTTGCAGCAAAGCCAGGATTCTGAAACTTGTACTGAGACTATAGTCTAACATGCATAGTAATGCACAGGTTTCTCACTGTCCAAATAAATCTGTACTATCTGCTAAAGAAATAGCTGTGCAATGGCCTCTTTCCGGGCAGTTGTAGCTGAAAAGAATCATTCAAGTGCTCTTTTATCTTCTCTTTTATCAATCTCTTTCATTCCTTTTCCCCTGTAAGTGCCACCAGCAGAAACTCTTTGTAATGAAGTAGATTTGCTTTAGTTAGCAATAGTATTTTTTTAAAAATAACATTTGTGTATTGAAAGCATTTAGTCAGGAGCTTCAGGGAATAACACCTCAAGAGTAATTTCCTTGTGTTGCTAAGAATAATGATATGTTTTATTCAGGAGTGACTGACAGTGCTAAATTCTCCTAGTGAAGTGATTGCATCAACTGTTGTTTGCTCTGACAGTCCTCGAAACATCTTGTGTTTCTACCTCCTGTCTTGTAGTCCTCCATTTAGACAATGCACGTATAAAGGAAAAGAATACAGCCTGGGTTCTTTGTATGTACGGCATTCTGTTGAACGTTTAGCTTGAAGTATTTATAAATATGAGAGCTAGATGTTTAAACATTGGCCTTATTCCTCCTGTAAACGCTGAACTTCCATGCACTGCACATCACTAAGTGTCTCCCTGGCACCTTCATGCACAAATTGTGTCACTGTACATGCACAGTAACTGTATCACTGACATTCTGTATGCCTGTAAACCAAACTGTTTCACAGCTCCGCTCAGGTTTGTCCCAAACAACCTCCTTCAAATCACTGCAAAGAAGTATTGTAGACTGTGAGTTAGGTGAGTATGGTTTGTTATATAGATGGTTTGTTAGAATAACGGCAAGTGGAATTCCCATGGTGATGGGCATACGCAGAGTTAAAATCTCAGGTTAAGCGAATGCAAGGGAAATGAATCTTTATTATCCATGCACAGAATACGACAGAAAAGCCTGCTGGCTTTACACTAGCAAATCTTTTTATGTGTCTGCTCTGTAAGTGAGAATGAATAAGAATATAGAAATTAAGCCAAAATAATAAATGTGTCAACACAGAGATGTAACAGACTTCTTCAAAACTGAGAAAAAAATTCTCTCTTCTACTTCTCTAACTTCCTTGTCTCCTCTTGTTCCTTTTTGATGCAAGGGGAATATAAGAGCAAAGTATGTGATGGTATAGAATGGCTGTGAGGACTTGAAAGTGAGATTGTTTTGTCAGGAATATTTTTCTAATAACTCTGAATATTTGATAAAAGGTTGATTGATTTTAATGCTATTAGAGTCCTTTTAAGCCTATACAAATCTGTTTATGTAGCACATGTTCCACCTCGGGTGGGGATCACGGCTGGGAGCTGAGCTCTGGACACTTTCCTGTTTATGATTCCTGTTGAAGCCTATAGCTTTTTGATTTAGAGTACACCAAAAACCTCTGAACAGTCTTGTTGAGAAGCACTGTCTTAGTAACTGTACTATATTTTACTTTGAATTTTCCTCCCCCTCCATTCCCTTCCTCCTTCTCATAACAGCATGTAACCTCCAAGCCATTTATATGATAGTTCATCATAGGAAAGTCTTATGCTGCTGCTGTAGGATGGGCTTTCCTTCAACTAAATTCCTATTTTTCTGCTATAAAACTGCCAGAGGACTTTGGTGAATGGCAGATGGATATTCAATTAAAAACTTGTACCAGGAACTTAGAAAATTGCTTCTGAGTGAAAAGCAGATGAACTTAGAGATGCTGCTCGTGGTCAGTTTGATTGAGGTACTCCCTGATTTCTGGAATTCCTTCACTGCACCATCAGTGACTAAGGCTGATCTGATCAAACAAACAAATCTGATCAAAAATCTGATCAAATCACAACAGATTTTTACGTCCTGCTGGTTCCTGAAATAATGTAAAGTTGAAGTATAAAGCAGAGTAAAGTACTGCTGGCCTGTACGACTTCTCTATATAAAGTGTGAAGACTCTGTCATGCTGCATATGTAAAGCACTTGGGGCTTGCGGTTTGCATTAGAAATAATTAAAGATCATTCTCCGCCTTGCTACAGAATGTTTGATGAGGCATTTGCTTTGTGTGACTCCCTTAACCAAAGAAACAGAAGAAGTAGAAAAAAACATGATTTTTAGGACTATCTTGGGATCACACTGAGATTTTCTAACATTTCTCTTGCTTTTTTTTTGCATTTGAAAAACTGATATGATGAGGAAAGGTATGTTGATCTTACCTACCAGAAGGAAAGAAAATTCAAAGCAAAATTGGTTCTTCGTCTTCCTCCTTGGCTCACTTGTAATCCCCTCCAAGAGAACTTGGGATCCTTACCCTCCATCCAGAGACCAGCGATCCAGCTGTGTCCTTTGACACCCCTCGGTTGCCTTCCCAGTGTCCCTAGGCTCAGACCAGGGCTTCAGAGAGCGGATGAGGACATGCGGGTGATGTATATTCTAGCAGCAGGATTTTTTAGGCTTTTTTATTCATGCTTAAACTGGTGTTGCAGTTTTAAGATGTAGATATAACTAAATGCTAAAAGCGAGTTATATTGAGAAGACAACTCTTCCTGCATATTGATTGTGAAGGGGTAATTGGCACCGTGAGGGAAGCCTGCAGCCTTCCAGCCAGCACTGACACGGGTCAAGGTAATTCATTTCTTACAAGATACTTCACATCTCACAGCCTTAGATCCATAGGGAACTGTCCGTGATGCCTTCGAGAAGAGTGGCAAGCTCATATTGAAACCGCCGAGGAGAAAAAAGTACTGTAATGAGCAGCAGTTCCACGTGAACGGTTCCTTACTTGCTCAGTTGCGTATGATTTTCCATTCTATACCCTTTTCCTTCTTTTCCCCTCATCCTTTCTTTTTAACTATACTTACTTGTTTTAATCTTTTTATCAGATTTTATTTATGTATTTATTTATTTGAGTCAAGTGTGTTTTCAGAAAGAACATGCATTATTATTTCTTAGAATGAATAGGGAATTTGTGTTGCAAAATACATATTGTGGTTTTCAACTTACAAGACTCATGGGTTATCCTTTCTGTACTAACAAAGGAAGGTAATAAATATACTTGTAATGAATTTCCTTCTGCAGGCTGGACAGTTTTACTGATATACAGTGAAAATATGCTCTGAAATGCTGTATGAAACGGCCTAGAAGCTTTTGCATTTTTCAAAGGAAGTTTTCTTCTTTAAGATGTCAGAAATGTCAGGTTCTGCCTTCACTGACTTGACAAAGGATTCCCTGAATATCTTAAAAATATTCATTGAAGGGACCTCTCGGGCAGCAGTTAGTAAGATGGCACTGCTGAATCCTGCAGGATTTCCTGAAAAACAGTAGCAGACCTTGGCACATGCACATTGTGTATCGGAGAGGTCCTGTTGCCGCAGTGAGGTTACTCGCACTCACAGAGTGCTTTGTACCTCTCCAGGCTGGGCAGCCAGAAAGGTCTCTGGAGCAGTTTGTTTAGAAGCATGAGACAGACTTGAAAATTGCAGTCAGCACAAATCTGCCTGGTTCCCTTTTGTATCTCACTTCGAGAAGATTTCTCAGTTGACATCGGTGGTGAAAGTTATAGTTTTAGTTTATTTAACTAGGCATGTACTTAACCTTCAGAAGGGCTCTAGTTTTTCAGATGAGATTTGTGTTTTGAGGTGCAAGCTAAAGGGTAAAATGCTGTTTCTGTGAATTCTGTGCGCATGATGCAAATATTCCTTGGTCCTTTTAGCGTTTAAATTTGGTACATGTAATAAGTGGTTCTTAACAGCATTTAAATTCCTTTGATTTTGCATATTGATCCCAAGACCTTTCTCCCTGCTCCCTGGGAGATGGCACTGGGGCTGCAGGATTAATGTGGCCAACCTGGGGCCTCGCCTGGGCAGTAGCTGCAGCAAAGGCAAGGGAGGCTGTTCCAAGCGCTTGAGCAAACACTTGGTACTTCCCTCTTCTTTCAGATGTTTTAATATAAATGAAGACTGCCACAGGCTGGAGTAGCCTCCCCTATCAGAGTTTTCTTCTTTGGGGCCAGGGGACAGTTTGCCATCTGCAGCCTTCCTCGCTTTATTGAACTGCACAACAGGATTTGAACCAGGAGCAGGTCTTCCACAGGCTCTTTATGAACGAAAACCTTGCTGGTGTCTTTGCACAGCAAGCCCACAAATGGATTTTTTTCCAAATGTCAACAGCGTTAGAACACAGAAAATTTTGTGAAACGGGTTTTTATAGTAGGTACAACTTTTTTGCACACACTGTTACATTTGGCCTGGACTTCAAAATGACTTTTTAATTCAAAAAGGGAAAAGTTTATGAGCTCCATAAACGCAAAATGTTAAATGCTGGATCTTAAATGCTAATTTTTACTGAATGACATAAAATGCTGGGTATCTCTATGGGGGCCGGGACTTTAATATGTTCTTTTGGTTGGGTGAGTTTCTTAGGGCTCTTCTGTTCTAGAGCAACGTTACCAGAGCCCTATCCGAGCAGAGGATATTGTCAGGCAGCGCATTGCTCCAGCTGTGATCAGCCCCTTAGCTAGAACTCAAACGTTTATTAACTTATTGTAGTATTCATTGGTGTTTCTATAACTTGACTTATAACTTGACATACTTTAGAAAAGTACCATAGAAACTTTCCATAGAAAGAAAAATGTTTCCATAGAAAACTGATTTCAGTAAACATGCTAGTCTTACTACAAATAAAAATCGTCCCTGGCACTTTGAACTAAATCAAAAGGCCATTATCACAGGGACAGGATACTACTGCCAAACGGGGGCTCACTTTCTGGCCTTAGACTTTTAAGTAGCTATTTTTGGGGGAGCATTTGGGTAGAATATAGATTAAGGTTATTATGCTGTTTTAATCATGCAGATAATTTTAAACATCCCAATGAAGGTTCTTTGTATTCTCTTAACCTCTCTTATTTTAGATCAATATATAAATCTGTGATGGCAGGATGAACTTGTAGCTGAATCCATATCTCAATGTCCTCAAACATCAGGAGTATCCCAGATCTTAGGCCTATTTTGCATGTTTGCAAATAAATTTTATTTTTAGAGTGGTGTTTATGGAAGAGAAATCAGAATGCCTATCAATATAAAGTTTGAATTTCTTACAGCTTACTCAGAATGGTATGATATAACTAGACTTATATCAGTATTGCCCTTGTACTCTTTATGCACAGCCCATTATGTAACTACCTTTATTTTTTCACTGAGTTGCTGGTGGGGAGGACAGTTGTTACAAATTCGGAGTGGAGCTTGAGCAACAGGCTCTGCAGTCCGAGCTCCAGCTCCGCTTTTGGTGCAGGGGATCCAGACATGCCCGGACCTTTCCTGCCATTGGAAATCCAAATCCCGCTCTTGTATCTTGAGGGCCGGTATAGTGGCATAGCTCAAATTTCCTGTCTCTTTTGTTGCCGTACTGGTATTGCAAGAAACCTTTAGGAGTAAAATGAAATATTTTAGGTTTATAGCTAGGATTGCAGTCTTTCTG
>JAUBNY010000489.1:1437770-1453887 GCA_032275445.1 Crypturellus soui
TTTTTTTTTTCCCTGTGTTGTCATATGACAATTTACTTTAAAAAGGCTTTTTAAGGAATATTTTTGGGAAGAAGGACTCTAAAGTGACTACTTTTTTTCTCTAGTAACCTTTAGAGGATTTTAAGCAGTCCAGCCTCGCAGGATTTGAGTTAACCCTTGTAAGGATGTTACCCCAGCCAGGAACCTGCACTGACTCCCTTTGGCTTGGCCAGAGTAGCTGTCTCGTTAATTTTAGTCCTGCTCTGACAATAGTGGAACTGTGTTGTAGCTGATTTCCTCATTACGGCTTAAAAGGCTGGTGGTGTTTGATTTACATAGTGAATACTAATATTTATTGTTTTAATACTTATGGCTGTTGTATCCTTATTAGAGATTTAGCCTGTCTGTTAACGTCGGTACTTGGAGGATTAGATGGTTACTTAGTGGTCCTAACAAAATCTTCTTTATAATCTGCTGATCAGTGTTCAGAGGAAAGGCACATTGTGTAAGCATTTGTGGCTCTTGAGAAATCCAAACAAAGTGAAATTAAAAACCTTATGCTAATAATTGTATTCCTTTGTTTAAGCTGTTTCTTCAATTCAGTAATGTAGAATTACGACCGTCTGTGTTAATACCATGACTGCTGACACGCACCCACCGAAGGGACCACTGGAGATGAGATCTGAGTCCTTCAAGCTCATGCAAACACAAGAGTTTGCATCTGCAGTACCTTGGGATGCAGAAGCATCTCTGATACCCTTGAAGGTCGTGATCCTCTGTTGGTGGAAATTAACTTAACTCCATTAAAAACAGTGCAGATTTGGTGATTCATTTCACCAGAGAATCAGTCCTTAGGTGTATGCATTTTTAAATGAAAATCCATGAGGAAAGATTTTTGTGCATGTGGTTTCTGAGTCATTCAATGTTATTTGCTGGTGATGTGCAAGAGGTGGGCCTGTGCTGTTGGCAAAAAGCAGTATTTATCTGCAGGCTGTGTGGTGTTAATGAAAAGTGCTGGCTTTTGCTTAGTGGGGTATTAATAACCATGTAAATTAGACCTTGTAAAATGTCTCATGTTAGAAATGCATTGAAATAGGAGCTGGATATTACTTGTCATATCTTCTGAAGGGAGCCATATAGACATAAGTAAGTATATTTTATAGACCTAAACAGCAACTGAATGCAGGGATAGTGAGATGAAAAGGGGTAAGTTTAACCCCTTGACTTTTTCAGATGAGAGCCTAGAATAATTCACACCATTTTCCTATCCCTTTCTGAATTCAGGCCCCTGAGTACGAACAAACGTTCAGGACAGACCTGCTTGTTTGCTTGTTTCGTAACTGCAGTGGCCGTGAGAAGGCAGCAGTTGACAGGGAGGAGAGGAGCATTTCCAGAGCAGAAGTAATACTGGGGAGCTCTATGACTAGGGAGCAGAACAGAGCGTGGAGGTGCTCCGGTGTCATTAGTGTGACTGTGCCATTGCTTGTAATGCACAGAAATACAGAAAATAGTACATCTCCTATTTTTCTAGTATGGAAAAAGGATAATCACGCACTGTGAAGCTTGCACTGTTTTTGCTATCTAGATATCCAAGCTCGAAATCTGCAGAGAAATATAAACTCAGCTCAAGGGAGTAATTGGGTGTTCAGGGGTGCTTGGGACGTGTGGACGATACCCTTAAGCAGCTGGACAGTATATTCTGCAAGGCCTTTACTGTTTAAGGCTATTTCCAGACTGAATACTGTATTGAGGTCTCCCATTAACTTTAATAGACTCTTTACACAATTTGAAATAGTTAATCTTTTTTTTTTAAAGAAGGATTTATCCAAAGAATAACATATTTTGGGGAGATTTATTATTTTTTAAGGAAGAAAGACCTGTCCACATTCTGCAGTCTGAAGCTGACTTTCACAGTGTGTTTAGTTCTTAGGGGAAATGCAGCATGACGAGTAACTTGCTGCAGTTGTGTTTGCTTACTAACACTGCCTTCTGACGGTTATCTGCAAATAAAATATTTTTTATATTCACTGTTCAATATTTTTATGCTGCTTGTTGAGCAACGTTGTTTCATGGTAACTGCTTCAAAGCATTACGTTTACTTAGAGCCAGTTATATGATTAGTTGCTGTCTCTGAAGTTACAACTTACTAGAGAACTTCAAGAAAATCCCAATATTTTACATTGATTCTGTCTTCTTAGAAGAATAGACCCCAGGTGTAAAGCTCTTAAAACATGTGCCCATGTGGAACTGCATTCTTGTCATCCGAAAACGCATGGGAGTGTGCTGAGCCAAGTGGTATCCACGGTGCTTGTACTGGGCCCGTTTAACCAGCAGTTTGGAAAGGATTGGGTTTGCCGTACACGCTGGCGATGCATTGACTTTGGTCCCTAAACCACTATTGGTATAAGAAATGGTCACATTACTGTAATGGAAAGTTAATATCAGAGCTCAGAGCTCTCTTGAAGGTTGCAAGGTGGAGTTCAGATGCTCTTGCCGAGGCCTGTGTTCGATCAACTGCTCCCTGTGAACACGGTGAAGCAATTTCAGTAACTGCAAATAGCAAGAAATAGTCTCAGTCAGCCTGACTGTGGAATCCCAGTTGTTTAAAAAAAAAAAAACCTCTTAAATTAATAGAGGATATACTAAATATTTCAAGACATTTGTTTTACATTCTCTGCTTATATATGCACTTACAATGTAAAAACCCTTTCCTGTTCATCTTTGATCCTATCTCCAGTTTTAATATTAAGCATTTTGCTATATTGGCAGTGTGTTTTTGTTTGTTGTACAGAAAGGAAATAGGTAACAGGAATATCATAGGTTGTACATAAAAAGAATAAACAACTAGGAAGATGCAATGTTACTACTTTTGCTTTCACTATTATTAATTTTATTATGATTTAGAAAGCTAAACAGTCATGTTCCTAATATACACTTGCTAGTGTGCTGAACTCTATATACTATGGTAAGAATATGTAGATATTTCCTCTACATACATGAGAATTCAGTCCTTTTACTTTGAAATATTATGTATACTTTATGTAAAGATGTTTTCAATTTTTGTGGTTTCTCCTTGTTGTATCAGAGCAGTTCAAGTTAGTGAGAAATGAGTAATTGCTTTAGACATTTAAACTTTCATACAGATTATGTACTAACCTGAACAAAATATTTTTCAAAGAACTCCAGTGATAGTACTTTATGAAAAAAATGCTGGGCACTAGAATAAAAGTTACTTAGACTTTTCAAATAGTGATAAGGATGTAAACATTCTGCTAGAAATAGACTGAAGAAAGAAATTAGATGATTTTGAAAGTATGCAACTGATTCCCTAAAGATCTCAACAGCTGGGGAATAGAAGATATGGAGGATGAACATGCTGTTAAATGAAGAAAATTGTCCTTTTTCACTGATGTTATTTGTTTTGCTGCATATCTTGAACATTCTTTTTTTTAAATTCACTGGTTCTGTTCTATAGGAGTAAATGAATGCTGCAGGTTAAAATAGTGCAATCTGCACTGTAGGTAGCTCAATTTATAAATTGCTCTTAGAAAGAGAACTATTTTTTCATGAGCATGGTGATAATGGATTGTCAGCATTAAAAATAATTAAAATAATGTTGTTTCGTAAGTAACCACAGACCATAAAAAGTATGACAGCAATTCAGAAGATGAGACATTTAATTGCTTTTCTACATACTGCTAAGGTCTGAATTTTTTGCTTCTGTGGTTTATGCTTAACACTGCAATAGGCATCATGCAAATGTGGGGGTACCCATTCCTGAAACTCTCTGAAGTTCCAAGGAGTCCATAAGCACATATATCTAAAAAATGCTCTGATAAACTGAGGACACAAAGAACATGATTTCTAAGAGTTCATAAATAACCACTGTTTTGTTTTCTGTCACTTTCATTACAGACTGACAAGAAAGAAAGAAGTAACACCCTAAATGTTGCAATAGACAATATGTGCAAGAAGACAAGAGACCTTCGCAGACAGGTAAAGAACTTAAGAAACTAAAGAGATGTTAAGAGAATCTTGAAGGAGGCTTATCTAAATTATTCTTTTCAACTTCCACAGTACTGTTATTTAAAAATGAAATTCCTCTATATCAATTCCTCTAATATTAAGGAAATATTTAAGAAAATTATATTATATTAAATATATTAAGGAAATTTAAGGCCACGGATGACCTGGATACACTCTGCCTTCAGCCCATCTCTAATTGTGGCTAGTGGTCAATTCTCTGCTGGGAGAATATCCCTGCCAGCCTTCTGGGTTGTCTTACAGGGTAGTTCATGCATCAAGGTGATGGAGAAATTTCTTCCCCCCTCCCATAATCAGCCAAGAGAAGCCTTGAAGGGTAAATAAAATGTTCACAAGTAGTTACTGAGTTTCCCCTCCTGTTCTGTCAGAAATGTTTGATCACATGCCTGGTGACTTGCATTGCAAACTTAGTCTGTCTAGGAACTCTCCCATTCTCCCATACGGTCCATAAATCTATTAAACACCAGCTTCAAGTTTCTTGACTCACTGTGTCTGAAGATCCCTTCAACAACTTAATTACTAGGTTTTATATAAATATTTTTTAAAATTTTCAGGCTGAATGGTTTTATGCACAGTTCATAGTCAATCTAGGACCATTAGTTTTCTTTAAACAGAGTAGTTCTTTTTGATTTCTCCATTTTTCTTCAGGAAATTATTTTTGAGAAGTATTTTATCTACTTCCTCCAATTCTGTGTTCATACATGTGAACTGCCTAAGAATTGTTTTAGAAAGATTTCTTTCTATGTATCTTAATCCTAGGAAACATGAAATGTTGAGTTTGGTATCGATACCTGCAGGTATTGATATCAAATCTTGGCTATTCAAAGCTGTATTTCTGTGCTTGTACTAACAACAACATCAGAAATTTATTTGCTTTATTCTTAGAGATCGTTGTTTTGTTTTGTTGTAAAGGGTTGGGGGGAAGAAATTCTGGGATGCCGTGTGTTGTACCGTAACTGGCATTACATGAGGCGTCTGTAGCAGATGCAGGGCAGTAGCGTGTGCGATGCGCTCCGCGAAAGTGGGTTTGAAGGTGCAACCATACAGAGTTACACTGCAAAATCTCACCAGGGTGGCGCACGGCATCCGAAACCAGCACAGAGGCACCGGCCCAGGCACCTGCTGAGCAGAGGCAGCCCTGCCTGTGGCTGGCAACACTTGAAGGCAAAACTGGGCATCTTCTCCCAGGAGAGTATTTTCTGGAGGTTCCAAAAATCATTTTTTTTTTTTTTTCCAGATGAAAAGATATGTATTCACTTCAAAAAACTGGGGAGCATTTCTAGGGGTTTTCAACTGTTTTGTTTTGATTTGCTTTATTGTTTCTATTGTGCTAGAGATGTGCGTGTCATTTCTGTGTACAGTTTTATGTAGATACTACCTTGCTGCTTAGCAAAGCTGAATGAATATTAAGGAAGCAATTGCCTTTCCTTTCCAATTACCTAATCTCTGATAAATTATCAGAGTCAATTCTTCCCTCCTACTTGTTTTTCAGTGTACTCTGAATAATCTGCACAGATGTTTCTTTGTGGTTGTTACACTTATTATTCTCAGAGATACTCTAATATTTGTATGCAGTTTCTTTGTCGTGGATAACATGAACACAAAGATAATTGCATTTCTGTGATCATTTTCAAATGGGAAAGAGATTCCTCACTAATAATAACACTTTTTTTCCTGATTTTTTTTATTATTATTATTTGTGGGATTGTTTGATATCAAAACAAAAACTTAAGATTTCTACTTCTCTAGCAGTCTGTTCTAGGGGCAGGAATATAACCTTGCACTTTAAAAATTAAACATGCCAGAAATCATCCTTCCTCTGCTTGTCTTTCACTTATAAATACCGTATTTTAATTTCCCTAGTGTTGGCTGCGGGTATTTCTAATGCTGTTCCTCATTGACTGTTTATGTGTCTACTGTATCACCACTTAGTTTCCAGCATTCTGCTCTGGAGATGGCCAGAAAGACAGGAATGGAAAAAATGACCACTATGACTGATGAATAGAAATTGATACCACTTCACATAATTCATCTTTTATCTTTTTCCCCTCCATTCTTTCATGCTACCATCTTTTGAAAATCTCAGCTTCACGTATTACTTAGCAAAGCTGAAATAGGAAGATATTTCAAACTTGTTTGTATTCAGTAAAGGCACAGCACTATTTTTCCTGAAGAAGCAGCAGCAAAGTGTTTCACTGTTGAATTGCAGGAGAAAAGATTTCTTACAATGAAATAATAACAATAATTTATATGTGAAAAGTTAATTAAAGCAAGCAAACCAGCAAAATTCTTTACTATAGCAAAGAATTGTCTGATAGGAGATAAAATTAAGCTGCAGGTTTGAAAACTGGATGCCTCATTCTCACCACAAATGTGAGGGAGGTCATTGCAGTTTCTAAAGGAAGACATTAAGACTGCACGAATTTAACAGTCTGGGTTTTGCAGAACCCAGAAGCATTTTTCTGGGAGATAATGAACCATCAGCCATGGATAAGAAGGTTTCAGTTTTTTTTGTTGATGATTACTGTAATTACATTGGGCAAGTTCAGTACATTTCTCTCTGTACAATGAGCAGTAAGGTAAATGGAAAATTTTATGTTAATTTTTGGCAGGCAAGTATGACTATTTTCTTCCATTGAACTTTTCCCACATAGAAATTTTAATAGCAAACCTAGCAGGATTGAAGGCTCAAAGTATTTTGTTGCTAGTAGTGAAACCTTTTAGTATCTCTTTCTTTCTCATTTTTGAAATTGCAGAATGGATAGAGCTAGGACTGTGGACATGTAAGTCAGGGTCCCCTTCTGAATGGGATCTAAAACTTCTGCCTTTGCCAATTACTCAGAAGAACACATAATGTATCTAGTATATCCTAATGCAGGAGGTGCAGTCAGAAGACAAAACCACTGCAGACTTACAAGAACGTTTGGGGAAGCTTGTTTGTCGCAGGCGCCTGGGGAGTCAAGAGGAGTTGGCTTTAGATGGTGAAGCTAGTGGTGGAGTTTGTATCCAAACCGTGTTGGAGCATCACACATTTCTCTGCTGTGTTTCTGCTATGTGTGTTTACTGCCCTCTCTATAAGATCCGCAGCACCAAAAAGATTTTGTTGGCTTGCGTTTTCCTAGCTGCAGCAGTGCTGACCTCAGGGACTATTCACGAAGATATTTTGGAGCAAAACACTGAGTGAAAAACCTTCCTTTGCATGGAAGGCATGCACTCTCAGGCATGGAAGAGTTCAGCCATTTTTAGTGATGTTTTCTGCTCTAGTTAATAACTTAAATATTATAAAAAACAAATAGTTGTGTTTTTTTGTTTTTTTGGGTTTTTTTTTTTTAGAGAGAATTTGATTAACTTGATAATGTTTGTTACCTGGCATGAACATGGTTACCTGACGGTTTGGTGCCTTTTCTGCAGTGTTCTAGGATTAGAACAAAGAATTTTCATGTGTTGGTTTAGAACATGGGAAATATCCTCTAAGTGGAGTAATTTCCCTATGATCAGTTATAAGCTTACATTAAATCTAATTTAGGAGAGCTAATTGTAACAGAATGTTACACTTTAATAATTTAGGAAGAAGTTCAAGAACAATTAATGCAAATAGAGAAAATTGAACATCAGACTCATTTATTATTCTCCTTGCTCTATTAGTCTATTATCAGATGGCCTAATGAGTAATCTCATTGGTGTAATTACCATGAAGGCTACCATTTAGCTAATCAAAATGTATCATCCTTTTTTTCCAACATGATAGAAAACACTTGGGTAATTTTGCAATTATGAAAACATGTGATGTATTTTGTTTATGAATATAAACATAATTTAATAGCCTTCTCCCTTGGCATCTGGACTTCAAGAGAAAATGCCTGAGAGACAAAACTAGATTTGGCGTAATAGTAATTTTTTATATATGAAAATAATTTAAGTAGCCCAATCTATTCATCAAAGCACGTGAACATTTGTCTGGATCCTTTGGCTGTCTAATACATGTTTTAAGTGTCTTTGTGAGTATGTGTACATACATATGAAACATGCATATTTAGGTAGCTGTATTTTAAAACTGTCCCAAAAATTATTTTTTTTTTGTAAAGCAGATAAATTGTAACTTCAGTAAGTTGCAATTCATCTGCAAATGATGCAAGAATACAATGTGTATATAATTATATGTTATAATAATACAAATAGATTATAATGGTATCATGAAAGATAAGTATGCTCTTGAATAAGTAGCCCGATTAGCTCATCCTAACGTATTGCTTTCTTTGGCAGCTTCGTAAAGCCATCATAGATCACATCTCGGACTCCTTCTTAGATACCACTGTCCCACTTCTGGTTCTCATCGAAGCTGCTAAAAATGGAAGAGAAAAAGAAATGAAGGAATATGCTGCTATATTTCGAGAGCACACCAGCAGGCTTGTGGAGGTACGTTTTACGGAGTTGCACTTTTATTGAATGTGTGGTATAAGTAACATCCCTCTGTACCTTTCCTTTGGTTTCTGACAAGATAAAAGACTCAAGTCTGGCACTTGTGCAAATAATATATTAATGGCCTTATTTAGTAGGAAACATATTCTATTTTTAATATGCTGTTTAATGGTAAGACAAAGGGGTTTGCGTTAAGGGTATTTATGAAGCATTTCACTGCATAGAAATTAGGTGGGTGGGAAGCTAAATTCTGCCCTGAGGGTTGACCGTGGGCCTCTCCACAGCGAAGGTCTGCGTGTCTGCAGGGAGCACATGCCTCGACGGGACAGTAGCTCCAAGCCACAGAACGTTCCTGCAGCTGCTGTGTGATACACCGTGGCGGGGTTAGCTGTTTGTCAGCTTCTGCAGCTTTGAAAGCGTGTAGCCTGCACGGTAATGTGCTCTAGAGGAAACGATGCTGTGACACAGCTGAAAGCCATGAATCCTCTATGGGAATTCTGAATCCCAGAGTTCTGGAAACACAGGTCCTTGGGAGGCCAATAGCATGCTGCCCTGTGTGCCAAAAAAGTGTGTTTGCCTACATTGTAGAATAGTTATTTCTCAAGGATATTCTTATTAGACAGCAATGCAAAAATGGAATTTCTTGGGGATATTTAGAGTTTGATGGACTGTCAGGCCTCCAAATATGAATAAATATTCACTGCTGTAAACAGGGTCATTCACACTGGAGCTTGAAACTCCACTGGAATGCCAAAATTGTTTAAGGGAATATTATCTCATGCATCTCATGTAAGGAATGTGTTAATATTTGTTTCTTTTTAAAGCCTTTAGTGCTTTTGTGTGCAATGGCAGTGGCAGTGCAAAATGGGAAAAATCAATGATTTCACTCTGTGGCTGAAAACTGTTTGTCTCAGAATTATATTGTTAATCTTGAGTGATCTACAGATAATGAAACGTAAATAGATAAACAGATGGCTAAAGTACAAGTACGGTATTGCATTTATGTTTCTCTTCACGCTCCTGTAACTACAGTATGATATTAGTTATTCTCTAATTTATAAGACTGTCTCATTTTGACTGTGCTGCAAAATCACATGGAGACTACAACACAAAGCCAAAATTTTAGAAGGGATTTCAGATGTTTATTACGGAGACTAAAACAGACTGAAGTGGCTAGATTTTCAGAAAGGACAGTTGATCTCTAAAGATCAGACAATTTTACTGAGCTTGGATTTGAGCCCAGATCAGCCGAAATACCCAAATCATTAGTCAGTTTGCAAAATGTAGACCTAAGAATCCAGTATTGATTTCCCTTAATAGTCTTGAATTTATTGCCGAAATGCACAGAGTAGGTGGACATCAGTATGGGTTTGTGCTTAAGGGAGTGATGGCTGCAGAGTTAACACTGCTGAAAAGATCTACAGGGATGTGAAGCAGCTGTCTGTGAACATAAGAGTGCCCAGAAGGTAGCTGTCTGTAGCGATGTGGGAAAAATTATAGTGAAGTTTCTGCAATTCTACCATATTTATTCCCTCTTTAAAAAAAATACAAGTTTTTAGTAACATGGTTTAAGTAACTTGCTTTTCAGACACACACACAGAGGGCCATCTCCTACTTTAGAATTAATTGTTCCAAATCATCATTTTAGTGGTGCTTATATAATATACTGCCACTGAAAATGAATGTAAAATAAACTTGAAAGTACCTTCTGACTCACTAGAACTGAAGTTCTGAAATTGAAAATTTAAGTAGCTTACATTGGTTAATGTATTTACTTAATCAAGAACTGGATTGATAATATACAGAAGCTATCGTATACTAGCCTATTGTAAGTAAAACAAAACAAAAATGAAAAATTGCTAACAGCTAAGTGACCTCAAAAGGACTTTTCCATACAAACAGATAGATCTGATTTTTAAGAAAAAGAGCAGTCATTTCCAAAAGCACTAGCTAAAACACAAAAGAATTACAGCAACTGTTTTGTGGGAAAGAATAACAACAATTCAATTGTTAAAAATGGAAGAGCATTTAAATACATTAAAGGTATAAGTTGGAAACACGTTTTTGTTTTGAGTGCCTTCAAAGTCTTAAAGCAGAAAATGCATTTTTTTTTTAAATTGGCAGTAATAATTAAATTGTTGCTTTAATTTATTAAAGAATAGAACAGGTAGATTTAGTACAATAGATTTAAGTCTCTGCAGTCCTTGCTTTCACCAGTGTAACCCATACTCGAGAACGCTGTAGTGGCATACCTATATGTGGCTTGTTTCCAGTTGAAAAGGGTGCCCAGAATAAATGATATTTCATAGATATCAGAAATACCTAAAAATACTCCAAAAGGAAGGGGCATGGAGGTACACAACGTGGTGTCAGGTCTGCTATCTGAGTAAGATTTTGGCTTGGATGACAGGTTAATTCCAGATCCTGTAAAAAATATCCAAAGTTTGTGGGAAGATAACCTGCTTCTCACTTGATAGGAGAGTTCTTAAATGCTAGTTGTAATTTCCATGTTGGCAAGGGAGGCTTCACATTCTTGTCTGTATTTTTTCGTTGTTATTTACAGTTAATTGTCATAAAACCAAGTGAACAAATCTCCTTACGGTTGGCAGGTAACAAAATACAAAGCTGGAAAGATAGTCATGTATATCAGTGCAGAATTATGCTTGATCTTCTCTCCAAATGCAAATGACAAGTATTGAAGTTGAAGATCACAGGCGGAAATGCCTGGCTAGGGGATGCTAACAGAAATCATAGTTTATATTAAAAGCTAAATACTAATAAAAAATTATTGCAAAAAAAATAGCATAAGACAGTCACTAGGCAAGAGAAGGCTGGTTAGTGAGGTAGATGAGACACCAAACAATTTTACTGTAAATATGAAGGCACTTTTACTATCTACGTGTATTAATCACAAATTTGCCAGCTTCATATCCGGGGAGCCCAGGTGTGAGCTCTGAATGTGAAAGAGCAGTGATGCAAGCCAGCCAGTGCATTCTGGTAAATACAAAATATCTTGTTTCCCAGAAGCAAGAGGCTTTTTCGTTTGTCAGTAGCAAATAGCCTTTAGTGAAGCTGCTCACAAGAACTGCGACCTGAAAGGCACCTCAGATGCTGGTCATCCCCAGCGCGCAGGGACTGCTTTCTCTCTTGGACATCAAAACTAAGAACATTTAGATTCTCACTGTCCTTTGTTGCTGAATAGAAATCAGATTAGCCATAGATTTGAGCCCACGTAAGCTTTGACATCCGTAACATTCTGCTGTAAAGGATTTTAAAAGTCTTATCTGTGAAACTCTTACTGGATCATACCACTTGCTGCCCCTATGTTCTTGTACTGGGAGAGAAAGGAGACACCCGTCCTCTCTGTGCCAGTCATACTGCTCTCTCATGTCCTCCCTTCAACTGTCTTTTTCTGATTGAAAAGTAGATCTTTTAGTTGCTGCTTGTTTGGAAGCCATAAAAGGACATTCCTGCTTTCTCTGTACATTTCTCAGCTCTCCTATATTGTTCATGGGGTGGTAGGTCAGAACAGTCTATGTGACTGGAGATATGGGGAAATCATGGATTTACAGAGTTCTCTGTTTCCTTATCTGTTTATTTCCTAGGCATGCCTAACTCTATTCTCAGATCACACATGAGCAACTTTCACTGAACTTTTTATCACAATCTCCAAATTTTAATCCTCAGAAGTACTAATCACCTGAGAGTCCATCTTGCACACGTGATAGTAAATCTTATATCTCACTTCACATTTATCTAGACTGAATTTCATCTTCTGTGTTACCATCTAGTCATGTAGTATCACTGCTTGGTCATCACTGAGAAAGCCCTTTGAGAGAGGGAGTTTTTCAATTGCTTCGGTATATGGAAAGCGGTCTGCTGATTTCTGTAGCTCTTTTTAAAGTTGTTTGTGGCATAAGAAAGCCATTTCCTTTTTATCTTATAACTTTTTGCTCTTAAAGATATGTAGTGTGAAATCAGCTGTATAATACTGTTTGATAAAGTTTTATTACCTTCAAACTGAGGAAACAATTTAAAAAAATGCAGTTTTCCTTGATCCAGTCTAGATTTCATTTTTTTTAAGTCTCATCTTTAAAAACTAGTGTTTCAGCTCTGTACTGTAGTACACTGTTCTAACTGAACATATTCAAGGACTAAAGAACAACACTGTTCAGCTGGGATGCTAATGCTAGTGTTGCACCAACTGTTAATTGGATAATATCAGTTCAAAAACAAATGGGATAAAATGGATTGTTCTAACAAAGGACAATATTGTGCTCCCAAAATCATTGGTGAGCCCTAATTTGTATCAGCATTGTTTCACTGTGTATTCCAATATGACTTCATAAATGTTAATATATACTTTGATATTCTGTGATTCTGAGTCAGTCGTAAATGTTGCTGTTATTATTGTATCGATAAAATAGTTTCATTTCTTCTGATAGAAGATTCTGCTTACAGAAATCTTAAATTAAACTTCTGAATCTAGATCAAAGACTTATATACTTGTTTATTCAAATCTCCAGTTGCCCAGATCTGATTTTAGTGTAGCAGCTTCAGGCCCATGGGTGAAAGACAATGCAATGATTTGGAAATTGCAGGAATGAGCTCTAACTCCATTTTAAGTAAAACAAACCACCAATATTTATGTTATTTCTAGTTTAGGCATTCCCTTAAGCATTCTAATTTAAGCATTCAATTCAGTTTAAAACAAGTTATAAAAGTATCCCCCCTCTTGCCACAGTATACACCAGTATTAGCTTGTGGTGGTATTTTTTATTTTTTCCCCTATTTTGAAGAAGTCCATTAGGTATCCTGAAACTGATAAAGTGTATTAGTCTTTTTAAAATATAAAATGCTGTTTATGCCACTCTTATCCCAAGAGAAAGACTCTCCAGGCATGATTTGTCCTGCTTATATATTAAGTGCCTGTCTGCCTCCTTTGACTGAATGACTACTTTAGACTGAATGTCTAATTTTCACATAGCTCAAGTGAGGTGCTCTCTTTTTTGTCTCTTCTGAGTATTATGTTACATTTTTTTGTGCTCCACAGAGCTTTTTAAATAGATACTCTTCAGGGCATTTTTTGTATCTGTTTTTGAAAAACTGAAGCTATCTGAGCAGTAGGTTATGATATAGTTTGGTATATATGTGTAATAGACTGAGTTCAGCATTACAAAAACAAAGGTTCATCATCTTGGAAAGATTTCTCCAACAGTGGATTTGATGTGGAAATTAGAAGTGCTACTTGAAGTATCAAAAAGCTATTTTCTGTGCTTTCTGTTTTAATCTGAGCATGACATCTCTTCTCAAATAGAAACAATAGGTCTTGAGAAAGAACATAGTTTTTCTTCCTCTGTGAATGTGAAATGTTAATTGAGCTAAGTTTAAATTGCTGCTCTGCTGTCTCAGTGCTCATTGTGTAATTTAGGAAACAAACAGTATCCTCATAGGCAAGTGACCTTCGTGAATCAGCTTGAAGATTCATATCTCCTATGAACATCTTTCTTCTGAAATTGCATTTGGAAGTTACAGTCTTTCTCTTGAAAACCAATTTAAGACATAAGAAAAAATATAGAGCCATTTTTCTTCTGGAAGTATGTATATAAATTTAGTGAAGTGTAAAACATCGGGGAAAGGAAAAGACTGAGCAGCACAGCAGGCCTGGTGTGCTGGGGACTTCAAAGGTCGCAGCAACCTCAGACAATACTTGGGCACCGCTTCCTCGCGCGGCCTCTCCCCCGAGGTGCTCAGGTGCTCCCCACGTGTGCAGGGACCCGCGCGCGCCAGCCGCACTTACCAGGACAGTGCTGCTATCGGATGCAGCTGCAAAGAGGTTGCGCTGCCTCCGATAGCATCTTCAGCAATATTACAGCAACACAATCATTGCTCAAAACAGAATCCCTTAATTGTAAGTGTGGATAGTATTTTAAACTGTATTAAGGAAATAAAATAGTCCTAGTTGGGAGGTAAAGGGAAAAAAAAAGGCTTTTACAATGAATATTTCTTATATGAAATGGTGGCTCAGCAGATTTTCATGTTTTCACAAATATGAAAGCTTATATAAAATATTCTTCAGAATGGAAGTTACTCTATCCCTTATATTGCTTATATACTATCTGAGTATGCCATATACAAATATTCATACATCTGAACTAGGATTTTTGCAACACTAAAAAAATAAGGATATATTGTAGAATGAGGGAAAAAATTCAGATTTCTGTTAAGAGTTTATATTGTATGTCTTCGGGAGCTTTGGTTAAAATAAATTGCAACATGCTACATTTCAGTTACATGTTTTATTAAGTAAGCAAAACTGCTTACTGTAATGCATCAATTTTGATTTTTTTTTCAATTCTTGATTCCTCCATTTTTTGCATTTTAAAAAAATGAAAATTAACCAGTTTGAGATTTGACACATTTAGGTTTTACTTTGATTTTTTTTTCCAATTAGATATTATAATGAAATTCCAAATCTCGTTGAAATATTTGGTTATATGGAAAAAATTTCAAGCCACCCTGTGTTTAAAAAAATATATATAGATTAGCTGGGTGCTGAATCTGATTAAAAGCATTATTTAAAAATCATGGGAACTACCACAAAACAGTTATGAAAAGCCTTAGGGGACTTGGTTGTACCTTCTGTGTAGCTTGCAGTCTTTTAATGGATGTACATTGTGGGAGATCAGTACAAATTCTCATGTTGAGAAGGAACAGGGAAGTTTGTAAAAATGAGAAGACAGGTAAAAGGGAAGATCTTTTGCAACTAGAAATTTCCTGTTTGGAAAAGCTGGCAGGCTGCTCCCCTGAGCTCATCTATCAGAGATGCAGTGCTTTCTGAGAGGTGCAATGGCAGGCTGCGCGAACCTGAGATTAAAAAGGGAATTCGATAGGAGCACGGAAGAATCCTCTGATTATCTTCTCTTTTGGCAGAGATGCAAATCTGCCGCTGCGGCGTGCAAGGGTCAGCTGCGCAGAGCGGAGGCTCGGCAGCTCAGTAGCAGAAGCGGAGGTGACGGGGAGGCAAAGTTTGCATTCCTCGTTTATTGGCTTTCAGTACAGCAGCATCTCCTCTCCTCTCCAGTTTGATCTAACAGCGCGGACTTCTAATCTGTTCCTCTGATGCATGAACCAGAGGGTTTAGCCTACTGCCTAACTGCCCACATTTTCCAGCCTTGATTGTGTTCAGTGTTTCTGTGTGATAAGAAATGCTGGTTTCTGGGCATCGGGACTGCTAGGGTGAAACTTCTTGCTGATAATGGAGGAATGAGAGACAGCACATATTTAAGTTTATCAGTGTTGCAATGCATCGATTTTAAAATAGATTCATGCAGCATACGGTAGTGTTGTTGAAAAACAGATTCCTCATTCAGTCTAAGAGTTTCCAGCATGTGAAATCTAGCATATCTATTTCAATTGAAGTTACACGACTAAAGGATAATAATCCTCAGTTAAAAAGTGAACGTAGATATAAATCGTTTTGTCCCTTGCTAGTTGAACAAGATGCAGGATGCAAAGAAGCATAAATTATAGAAATATTGACAGGAGCTTAAAAGTAAATTCATTTTATGCCAAATTATGAATTGATCTGTATTGATAAAACTTTAATAAGGAAGATTACAAGATAAGGCTCTTCCTTTCTTTTAAGCAAAACAGAGGATCCCTGACTCATGCA
>JAUBNY010000489.1:1458960-1524263 GCA_032275445.1 Crypturellus soui
ACTCCGCCCCCCCGCCGCGCGCGGCCCCCCCCCCCCGCGCCGTTCTGGAAGGTTCCCTGACTCCTCCCCTCCCCGTGCCGCCCCCGCCCGCGCCATTCTGGAAGGTTCCCTGACTCCTCCCCGCCCCGCGGTCTCCGCCTGCCGCCCGTTCTGGAAGATTCCGCGGGGGGGCGCTGTGGTTCCTCGCTCGTTTGGGTGCATCCCGAGCTGGGGACCAGGTAGGTGTGTTTGTCTGGCGTGGCTTTTTCCTAGGGATGTGCACGTCCATCTTCCAGTGGAAGACTTTCCGCTTCCTAGCGGGAGCTTTGGGGGATTCTTGGTTTTTTGGTGCTTGAGGAGAAGTCTCACATGTGTGAGTGGGCATGTGCCTGCTGTGTGTGGCATCGTCCTGGCCGCTAAGAAGTATCGTTGTACTTTGATTAGTCCTCATCCACTCCTTTATATTAAGAGGTGTCACCTTCCTTCTTCAAGCAGGGAGCCCAGTAATCTTGCTGTTTTAAGATGTAATTTTCTGCATCTTTAAAAATTTCTCTGAATTATCAGTTGTGAGGCCATGATATCGGGCAGTTGTTTTAAAGGAACAGCTTCTTGTGAGGTTGCTGGGTGTTGTGTTTTACTTCTTTGAATTGTGTGGGGTTTTAGGACAAGATTTGGGTAAAAATGAGCTTTTGGGGACGTTTGTGTGACTACCTGTACACCCGTGGAAGTACAGAACCTTCAGTCTGCCTTCAAGCAGTACTTTGGTGTTCATTCTTAACACATTGTACTAACAAGTAACAAAGCGACACCTTGTTACTTTTTTCGGGGCTGTTGAATGGAAACAGGATAACAGATGAAAGGTCTGTATCATAGCACTGAAGATATTAAAACACAGTATGGCCTTTGGAAGCTGTAAAATGAATTCAGTCTTTGTTTAGGTGGGTGCAAATCTGAGCATCTTTGTTGTGTGATTGTTTTCTGGTGAAAACATCTATTCAAAATCTGAACAGAAATTAGGAGAAGAGATCCAATACAGTCTTAGCAAGAGAAACCTGCTGTGCGTTGTACAGAGAACATAAGAAAGCAATTTGTGAAGAGAACTTGATAAATCCTTTGATTGTTAAGAGTTAAACACAACTAGGATGTGTATCAAGAAACTATGCTATTTCAAGCTGAAAGTAATTAAAAGTGAGAATAATTTATGTTAAAGGTAGAAATAGTGTTTATGTTTACAAGATTCCTTGATTAAAAGCTTAAAACATATGTGCAGTAGCAATTCTGTCCTACTTTACTGTGTTGATCTTGGTTGATCTAGGGGGAAGGGCAATAGATTGTGACTGCAGAACAGCTGTGGACAGAAATTAGCTGTGTACTCGTTCATCTTCCTGGATGCTGCTTTTTCTAGTGTGTATTTATTCCCAAAGGAGAGGATCACGGTTAACATGCATTCATTTCTAAAAAAAAAAAAAATAAAAAAAAATCAACTTTTAGAATAAAAGGGGGCTTCAAAATAAATTAGTTCAAAAGGAATGAAATTCCCGTTTGCATAAACAACATAGCCCGCAAAGATTTCACCAAGACTGAGGTGGCACATTGATTCTACTGGCACAAAGTGATTTTTCTGTAAAATCCATAGTCTATTTATTTATTGATACCTTGCAATTAGAAAAATCTCTCCAAATGTTAATTAATCTTTATAAGATGGAATTTCTTAGCTGCAAATTATCCTAGTGGAGATGACCTGTGAATGAAAATATTCATCTATTTTAGCATGTCCCTGGTTAATGCTGTGTCTCTTACAGTTTTTCTTGTTTAAAAGAAAAAAAGACTTGGTGTATAAGCTAAAAAAATAGTTGATGCTAAATGATTCTAATGCTAAATTTATTTAATAATTGTTTAGAACAATTATTAGCAGATCAGATGCTAACAGATCAGTGGCTTCTAAGGTAATCCTAAAACCTGAGAGGGATATCCAATCATTAGAAGAAAAACAGGAAGCAGATCATGGATGACTCTCTGTGGCTGCTACGTAACTGTTTAGTTTTGATGTTGTTTGTACATATATATTCTAACTTAGAGGTTGTCTTCAGAGATTGAAGATTAAGACTTTGCCCTTAAAAAAAAAAAAAGTATATATGTATGTCTGTGCATATATGCATATATATCTTTGCGTATATGTCTATTATTGTAGTTTACTCTACTTTCTTATTTTAAGATTTCCTGACCACATATTGCAACAAGAAAAGTAATTTCCTAAATCTACTTTAACTAGTGCTTTTCAAGAAATAGTTCCATCCAGTACAATTATTCAGAAATTGTTTCTGTTACAAATTGACAGGAACATAGACTTTACAAAACTTTTCATACAGTGTTTAAAAAATAAAATAAGAATAATGGAAGGTATTACATGGTGAATCTACTAGATCAGGAAACTTATTTGCTATGTGATTTATTTTCTTTACATTTTACTCTTTGAAGACTAATCTAAACTGGTTTCATTTCTCTTGGCAAAGTGTTCCCCTATTAGCATTACTTGGTCCATACGTAAGTCTGCTGCTAACAGGAGATACAGCAGGAGCCACAACAGTTCTTAGGTCTTTGACATTTCTGAAACCAATTCTTACTGGTTTCAATTTTTTTTTCCCCATCAATAACCTCCGTCCTCAGTGTTCCTGCAGTCTCCTCCTGTTTAAATGCATAGACTTATTAAACATTTATTTTTATTTAGGTAATGTGGATATTCTCTATTTGTCTGCCAGGTTTTGCTTTTTTTCTTTTTACTATATATATATTCTTGATACTACAAAGTAATGTGTTTTTGTTTTTCCAGTAGAGCTATATATTTTCAGGCTGGAAATGTGCTTTGTTTCTACGACTTATTTTAAAGTTTGTTTTTATATGGTCTTGTTTTTGCATAAGGTGTCCTGGATTGACAGTTATCTTACCGATTTGGAACTTGGAAGATGGCATGAAAGACTGCTAAATTAGACAATTGTTTTCTTAAGATAATTATTTACAGAGGTGCAGCAGTTCAGCTGTATGTGCACAGATGGCCTGATTAATGCCTTCTCCAAGCTAATTTTTTGAGCAATCTGTTGTTCAAGTTTTCTGTAGCAGCTGTGAGTCCTGCCTGTTCACCAGGCCTGATACCGGCTTTTCTGCTACCTACCAGATCTAATTTGCTGCAGGTTTGTTCAGTTGCAGGCACTGGTAAAACTGGTGTGGAGGTAAAACTCAGGTTGGTTTGTGATCTCACAGTTACAGTTGTCTCTGGTTCTACTAGAAGAGTAAAGTAGGAAGGCAGTGACTCGTGAAAGTAGTGGATCCAGAACTGCATGTTCACTCCTCTGCTTCAGCCATAGAGATAAGCTTTTGAATTTTTTTTTTTTTTTGGAAACAAAATGTGTTACATTGGAGGTACATTTGTTGCCTCTTGGAAATTGTGCCTTTTTGAACATGCTGAGTTGAGTAACAGAAAGGATTAAAAATTGTGTTTAACAAAGTTGACTTTCTCTGTCTAATGCCAAGTAGATACCAGGATCTACCTGAGCATTTCTCTGGATTGATCTTTGTCAATACAATCATGAAATTGTTTATTTCAGTGAAGTTCAAAGGACTTAATTTGCCTAAGGTCAAAGTTTTTTATCATGATAATATTGACAAATATATGTATGTGCATTTATATAGTTAAACACAGCTAAACACTTGTTCGAAATAGAGGAGCTGGAAGAAATTGGTAGCTTCATTTTGATGTTTCTCAGAGTATTCCAGAATGTTCATTCTCAACTGGCTGTTTTCATTGAGAGAGAATATAGACACAAGAAGTCAGGAAGTCTTGTTTCTACTTCTACTCTGTTAGGTGCAGGGTAAGGCCTCTTTGCTTTCCATTTGTTAACATTTTGAGTTCTCAGCTCATGGTGATTTTTAATAGTGGAGGGTGTGTACGTTTGGGAGAAAATACCATCTCCAGGGATCAAGTTCCATGAGACAGAAAGTGAGCATAGATTCAGATTTTGATAACTGGAAGAATCTTAAGACTATGGGGTTAGCATTTAAAAAAAAAAAGTCACAACTCACTTCAATGCATTTGGTTATCTGTATAACAAAAGCATTATTTAGTGTAATTGAAATGTTTTTAGAACAAGGGTAGTGGACCTTGGACCGTACAATATTTGAATGATCAGTGTTCATAAAATAAATATAAATATGTACATGCCTATGTTCCTGCATTTCCTCTTAAAGACAAAGATGATACGTAAAACTTGAAGATACTAAGAAATGATAATACTGCTACATTTTGAAAGAAGTCCGGAAATTTGTGTTGCCATGACAATTTTTTATTGTATCTTTCAATTTGCTTCTTGATTATTAAGTGTAGGAGATAGGAGATGAAATACAGAGAAGAAGGGAAGAAAAAAGTTTTCATTCAAAAGGGAAAATATATTTGGAAATTTTAAATTGAAATATCTAAGGTATTAAAAAAAGTTGGAAAAGCGAAGTGTTTCTTCTAGTAATATTAACACGATCTCTTACTTAAGAACTCGAAAATACATGGGATATTTGTAAATTTATGCCATTCTGTTTGTTTTGAGAACTAATTAGACCATGCTGATACTAAACTTTTGGAGGTGACAAGATACTTACCAAGTCTTGCTAATGTCAGACAAGTGAAAATGGAGTTAAGCTCACCAATTCATTTAAAAACACCTCTGCATGTATGATGTGTGCATCCCTGAGAGACTTCAGGTTCTGGCAATGAGTTTTGGTAACTTTTATTTTTTAGAAGTATTTAACTAAGTCTGTGCATGACTGATGACCTCTTTATGTGGTTAAGTGTCATCTCATCATATTTGTTGTCAAATTTGCTGTCAAGCTGAAATAAGAAAAATAAGGAAAAAAGGCTGGTTGTTACATGCTCACATGCTTACAGAGTTGATTAGTCATTTTTTTGAGAGTCAGGCTTTCTTCCACTTTAATATAACATGCAAAATCTTAACTGCTCAGGTAAATTGTGCTTTTTATCCTGGAATTAAGCTGAAAGGTCTATGTGGATGAAGAAGGAGATACGGACAGGACACTACAACAGTCTTTTTTATTATTTTTTTTTAATTCAGTTTTCAGCTTGTTTTATTCTCTCTTTCAGATGGTTTTCGTTTTATTTCTGTATATACTCATGTGGTATGGCTAGTCACCTTACTGTTAACAGTTCAGTTAAAGGTGTTAAGGGAAAGGATATCTCATTATAAAATATTGGAGTTAAGGCTTTTCATCTGCTATTACCTTTAGCCTCTTTGCAGGACCTTGCTTCAGATACTAAAGGTTCATTGTGGTCATTGCAAGAGATTTTAAGTCTGGTGCTGGTGTGGGTGGTACATTCATTGAGATACAATCAGTTACATGCCAGTCACATCTACAGACAAGTGCCTTAAAACCAATTTCCCCTTCTTGGTGGAACGGTCAGCTAGCTTGGATTGCCAGAGAACAAATGGAATCCAAATACAGTATCATTTCTTTGGGCGTTAGTGGAAACTAAGGTCTAAAGATGAGATCAGCCGTGTGCGTCAGTTGTCTTTACTGTATCCTAGAGCAGTCGGAGAAAGCTTAATTGGTCTTTGTATTAAGCCTCGTTTCTTTAGATAAAAATGAAGAATTTCTGAAATGTTAGTGAATAGTATTTTCATTCATATGCCATCTTTGCCTCAAAATACTGAGTTTTTAAAAGTCTGTTTTTCTATTTATACTTATACCCAGTTTATCACAACAGTCTTGTAAATGTATGTAAGACTGGTCTAAACACATGCAAGTTGAACAGATTGCAGTCGGTCTTTCCAAGATTTATATCGGTTGAAAGAAATCTACTCCATTGGTGCTCAAGTACCTTTTATTTTAATTAATTATTGAAATCAGATCTTTAGTGTGCTTGACAAACAACATTACAGGAAACATTTTAGTTATATAATACTCTGAGGAGTTTCTTTGTGTTAATAAGATAGACAGACTTGAACATGGCAGTGGTGAGCCCCAGGGCATAAGGTAGAGCCTATTTTGTCAAAATAGTAGTTAATATGACATTAATATTGTATTATGTATTTCAGTTCTTCAGGAAAGGTTAGAAATGTATATAGTTAGCTGTGCATAAAGTGTAAAACTGAAATACAGAAAGACTCACAAGATCGTCAGAGGCTTGCGTGTATGTAATGCTTCCCAGAACAAAATTGGCAGATTCAGGAACATTTGTGCAAAAGTCAGAGGCCAGCTGAAAAAGAGAAATATGGAAGATAACTAACATATTTTCTTTTAAGTATGTTGCTGAGCATGGTTTCTAACTTGACTTCAGCAAAATTAACAATTAATAAAAATTAAAGTAATATTTTAACTTTCGTCCAGAAGTATCCTAAGACATTTTATCAAATATATAAAATAATAATGTGGAAACTGACAGCAATTTACAAATAGTTCAGTATTACTCTTCAACTTAATCTGATAAGAAATTAAATTTTTTAGTAGAAAATGAATCAAAAAACAAGCAATATTGTGATACTGTTTTATTGCCTGTTGGAGGTCCATTTTCAGTCTACAGGAATGCTGTTTTCCACTCCAAAAATGTTCAGTTTGTGTAAGCTTTATTAAGCTTATAAAAATGCACATAGTAGTCATAAATACACATAAAAATGCAGCAGTGACTAGAAGGCATACATCAGTGCAGCCTTTCCCTTTAAAAGTATAAATCAGTGTTGTTTTCTATTGCTGAACTTTCTAGTTTTTCTGTGGCTTTTTTTATATGAATAAAGTCAGCTGCCTCATAAGGGTCTTTTTAAGGCTTTATGAATAAAACTGTGTATTAGTAGAAGCTCAGAAAACCACAACTTACAGAAGGTATTGCAATGTACTACAGAACTAGAACGAAGTATTATGGAAGGGATTTTTTTTCAGTTATAAAGAACAGACTAACAGTTAAAATGAACAAAAACACAGTCAATTAATGTAAATTAAGAGCTTTGTTGCTGTCATGAGAGGATTGAAATTTAAATCTTATTCCTCAGTCTGCTTTTCTTGTTAAATAACATGAAAAATAATGTAACTTCATTAGTTAATTGTACTTCATGACTTCTTGTGGTAAGATTGCAGTGTTGTTTCTGAGGAATTGTATGAGGTATATGTCTGCATGCAAGAAAGTGCAACTTTTACAGAGCAATCATGGGTCAGTTGTCACTAGGAGTAAAACCCAAGGATATTCTAATAATGTGATACCATCTAATATGAGAGCTCATCTCAAAAATTGATAATATTTGGGCTATTTAAACCTCTCAAATGCCTATAAATGTGCTACAGAAATAAATCACTTCTGCATGCATATATTTGCATATTCATTTATAATTTCAAATCACTTCTAATTTTGAAGATGGGAATCTTACCTTACTGATACTAAACCTGCTTTTTTAAATCAGTAAATCTGTTGTTTACTTTTGAGCCTTAAGATAAAAATTGTCATAGTTTCTGATTTGATGTAACCTCAATTCTGTTGTCAAATGACTACATGAAATGAAAACTTGCTTGGAAGTAGTATTTCTACCATATATTTTCAAGTGATTTTTCCGAACTATCCTGCCAAACTTTTAATCTGCCATAGGACATAATATACTATTCTTTCACTCCATAGCAAATTCATGCTATTATACCAAAAACAAAAAAAAATACCAAAAGATAAAACCTCTCTCAAGTCAGATATAAATTACAACTTGTTATTAAATTGTCTTTTAAAATATACAGTAGTTATACTGAGGTTTAAACAGTACTAAAACAGTTTGGTATAACTGTCTGTGAAACTGCAGAATAACTCCGGCTTTGCTCTGCTTGCCCCTGTTTGAAAATAGGGCAAGACTTTAAAGAACAGCAAACACACATGCTGCTGACTGCTATGTGATCTGTTTTGCTGTCTAGTGATGAAATGTACAAAACATGGGGAAAAAAAGATGGATAATATTTTCTGTTTGATATTGCTAATTTGAAAGTTGTAGAAATGTACCTAAGGAGGGATTTAAATAATTAAATTCTTTTAGTTTGTTCAAGGTAGTTGAAGTTTTTATATGATTCAGTGGAATTTTGAGAGTTTAACTGAGAAAGATTTACGTAGATGCTCTAATTAGGAAAAAAATATAGCAGCAATACAGTTACAGTGAGAATGGAGAAAATTGAGGTTTGCATAAAAGTTTTCTTTTGAGTAGTTTTTGGGGGATTTTCTGAATGCATCTTGAGATATTAGAATTTTTAGTCCGTTGTCATTTTACATATATATAATAGAGAAAAGTATTTTTTTATAGGCTGATATATCCCGTAAAATTACATGTTTCATCTCTCTTATCTTTGCATATTAACAGCTAATAACTTTTTGAAGAGAGGAGAAATTTTATTTTGCTCTAAAGTCTTCAGGCAATCTGCAACACTTCAGATTTTATTTTAGATGCAGTAATGATTAGTGTACTTTTCCTTAATTTGGATTGAGCACAATAACAGCTCTTAAAGCATTCTTTATCTAAGGCTGTGCTATCTCCAGCATGTTCCTTAGAGTATCTGTAGAATAAACTGGAGAGCCAGGATCCCCAGGAACTTGGTCATACTCTGCTAATAAATCTTAAAGATCTTTTGGGCTTACGCGGCTAATAAATCTTGGAGACCCTTTGGGCTTACGCGGCAGAGCAGTGAGGAGCCTTGTGATGCTAAGGTTGAGCAGAACTTTCATCAGTAAAGGAAGTTCTTGACAGAAAGTGTTTGTTACAAAAATCTGAAATCTTCAGTGAGAAGAGGAATAAGAAGCTTTCCTGACAACAGTTTAGTCATCACTGATATACAGTATAAATGAGCTAGGAGTCTGGGCTGATGTAACAAGCAGAAATTACTCTCGTATGTGGAGTAGGGTAACATCTAAAGAACATCTTGCTTTATTCATTACAACTTACATGAGGGGAATTTAGTGAGCTGGAGATGCCTTATCCCCAAGAAAATAACTCATATTTTTAGAAGTGCTTTTGACTCGAAAATGTTCCTCTGTGGTGCATTTAACTCTTTTTTTTCTCAGTATGGACTTTTGATGAATAAAGCTGCTCTTAACTGACGATGAAACAGATAAGGTGATAAAGTGCAGTGATGTATTTACCTTTTGCTACCTAAAAATCTAGTTTCAGATTTGGCATTTCATTATCTAGAGGTATGCCAAGCTTTGCACTTACAGGAGAGAATGCTTTTCTGACTGAGAATTGTTGGCTCTTTATTCTGCAATTTTATTTATTTTGACAGTACTTAGACTTGAAGACCCTTGAAGATAAGGCAGTGCATCAGCGTAGAAAATACCAAGCAAATGTGATGTATTTGTGTTGCACAGGAGATGGACTGTAGCATAATAACGGATTTGTCTCATTTGAGAAACCTTCCCAGATGTGTGTGATATTTTCAGGAAAGCAAGGTAATAAATCTTCTCAGTGTGTAGGGCTTGGTTTTCTTATAGGTTGTAGTAATTTAGTATTGATGAAATAGCCCATCATCCTTTTTAGCAACATGACAGCTTTAGAAAAGACTGTGATTTGAAGTTCTGCAATAATTCAGCCCTACCTTACATTTGAAGAAATTACACTTCAGATTTTTTCATCCTTTTCCAACCGTGTTTAACTTTTTTTCTATATGATTTATATGGATTATAGTGTTACGGATTGTGGTGGTAAGGAAATCTTTTCAGGATGTGGTGAGGAAAAGACCAACAGTGCAGTAGATGGTTAAGACTATGCTAATGATTTATTGGAGTCTTGATTGTTTGGGGTGGAGCAGCTATTAATCTAAACACCTTCTATTGAGTCTGACAGAATATTTTTACCTATGCATAACCTGTATATATAGACGTGCACACACAAATGTTGCCATTTAAGTACTAAAAGAAGAAAATTTTACCTATTTTTTCCAATGGAAACAAGAGATTTCATAATGTCAATCGAAGTGTGAGGCAAAATACCAATTCTTCCAAACTAAATTATTATGATTGTATATCACAACTTTGTGACACGGACTGTCAAAAGCTTTAATGTAGAACTCTTGCACAATGAAAACCAGGATCTGTCTACAATGTATGCATTTAAAGTAGATCCCCAAAAAAATAGTTTTCTGCATGAATTATGCACTGAAACTGGAAGCACAGAACCTCATGCTAAAGAGAGAAAAGGTATCTGAGAATGTGTATTTTATTCTGAGGATGGCTTGTACTGCATTTTCCCGCACTTTTAAAGGGTATTGCTTTAGGCACTGAGGTGCTCTGTAGGATAAAGATCAGTATTTTGGCACTTAACCTTTCAAAATACTTCTTTTCTAATGTGCTGGTATATTAATGCAGCATGAGTGAATTTGGTATTATATGTGGGATGCACAAGCAACTCTGAGACTGAGGCAAAAAATCAACTAAAATATTCAGTATTATAATTATACAGATGACTTTTTGCAGGCAACATTGGAAAATCTTTACTTTTAACTCAAAGGAAAATAACTTTTTAGGAGAGAGTAATTAGAATACCAAAGTAGTTGTAGTAATTGTATATAGTATAGAGTGTGAACTCCTCTTGAAAAGTGATTTCTTCAATAATAACCCTAAGTTTTAAGCAGACAAGATAATACATCATGCAGATGGGGAACAGATGACTTGTCTAGGAATACTACAACTATGAAGGTGAAATGTTTATAGGTAAGCATCACGATATGTGTAATGCTGTGCTTTTAGCTCTCATTCTTAGTCACAGCTTACGAATTTTGGTAGAGTAAAATAACTTATGTGCCCTTGAACTAACTAATGTTTATTTATGCTGGTTAACTGACAATAATGAAAGCTTTTGTTAAAAATGAGTAATAATTCAATGGTGATCAATTATAGTAGTATCCCTGAGTTAAGTAAAGGAGGAGTTGTTTTTACATTTTAGCAGTTCAACCATCTAAACCACTGTATGAGTTTTTAATAATTATGAAATAACCATGTATATTTATACCTGTGTTCATACTTACAGTGTTACAGAGGGCAATTTCTGGTCCATGAAATGTTAGTGGGACTTGTATAGAATACAACTACTTTAGAAATGACTGTATTGCTTAACTGTTCCCAAATAAGTTCAGTAGTTTACAGGAGGGCCTTATATGACCTTAGCATGGTGAGAAGGTCTACCAGATTCCCATACCCCAACCCATTGTGTGCTTCCATGAAGCACACGTGATACCTCCTGTTGATGCTGAGTTACAAAGAAGTGAGTATGGGTTCTTTTTCTTTTATTTCGAGTTTGTAGAACCATGAAGTACCTGGATTTTTTTTTTTTAATGGAGAGGAAGTTGTGTTTTTTCTATGGGGTGTTATAAAATAAAATGGATCTTAGGCTTGTATAAGTAACCATGTCATCTGTAGAAGTGCGTTTTCAATATGAGCTGTAGTGTAAGACTATTTTAGTAGAAAATCATACCTCTAGTTTAAGTAATTATCTGTGGGTAGCTCAGGGCACTCTACTATCTTATGGCAAAATAAGACTAATGTTATTTAGTCTTTTAAGTCCCAAAAGTTAGGAGATAAAGGAAAATTTTTTTTTCTGAATTTCTTGCTCAAATGTATTCTTGGCCAAGACATGAGTAAATATGTTTTTCCCCTAATGAGAAGTAAATTTTTTAGCAGATACATTGTTGGTCTGGAGATGAGTACATACTTACAAAATGTGTTTTTTTTTTTTTTTTTCTTTTATTTAAGGTTGCTAATCTTGCTTGTTCATTGTCAACAAATGAAGATGGAATGAAAATTGTCCAAATGGCAGCTAATCATATAGAGATTTTGTGCCCACAGGTATGACTTTTTCAATTAATTTTCATTATAGTGCACTAAGTTTATGCTTTATTTTTATTATACAACACAGATGTTTATTCATAGTCCTCCAAACTAAAACTTGCACACAATTAACACTAAAATTCAGTTAAATTGAGGCCAAAGAATAACTCGGCAGCAAAAAATTCAGTTTATTTCCTGTGGTAATGTGGAAAGTATTACTGCATCTTGACTTAGTGTGCGTGTATATTCCATTGTGAATTCCTTTTACTAACAGCAGTCCAAAAGCTTGAGATTTTTGCCTTAAGCAATTGAACACATAACTCCAAATACATTTTTGGTAAGGTATTAGTATCAAAATGGTGTTCCCCTATATATTTGTCATATTTAAAATTACTTATATAAAAATTCTGCAGTTTTGATCTATTTAAACGAAAACATCAATTTGTTTGAATCTGATCTGAGTTCAACCTTGAGGCTGTATAAATTCAAGACCATTAGTTCTTAAAAGAACAGTATGGGCTACACAGTGGCCTAAATATTCATACTGCTTAGCATGTTTGAATGATAAATGCAGTCAAAATAGAAAGTGAAGAGCAAATATTAATATGTTCAATTACAAGGTTGAGGAGTCCATTTTATGCCTGTTGAGTAAATGGCAAGACTCAGGGGAACATCAAGAAAATGTGATAGTCTGAAAATATCACAGACCACAGTGAATCATTCGGTTTGTGTCTATTTCTATAATGTTTTTACAGTTCAGTATTTTTCATCCCACTCTTCGCTTTAATTTACTGCTGGTTTTAGTCTTGAAAGAAAATTTTTATGAATCCTCCAGATTCTTTGTTTCTCCGAGGGTACAAATGAATATTTTAAATACAATATTATGCATCCAGATGGAATTTTCTTTCTTTTTATTGAAAACGTGCACTTCAAATAGTGAATCTAGTACCAGAAATTCCAAACTGTTTTTACTTCAACATGGAGTTTTCTCCACAGCCATTTAAGCTTATAAGTTTTTAATTTCTTGTAATAAAATGCAAGTTTGTTTAATTTTAATTTTATTTTTTACCTCATGGGTAAAACAGGGATGAATTTGTTGATGGTTATTGATTTGTCTAAATGGTGAATGTGCTATGCAAGCATTCAGATGATGTAATTATTAGTGAGGTATTCATCATGCAGGTTTTGCTGAGTTCTAAGATAAGCATCTTGCCTTCAGAAAGCAATTGGTGTTTTACTTAAGTAAGAAATAACAGAAGTCTCCTGCTTTTTTACAGAGATTTTGTTATACCATTTAAAAATTTTCCACAGGGGAAATAATCATCACTGAAGATCTCTGTTAGGGCACATCAGTTAGAGTTTGGAAGGGGGAAATCTGCATGCAGAACTCCCCAATGGACTGTAGATCTTCATGGTAAAACAAACAAACAAACAAACAAAAAAACCTTTTTATTCTCTGAGGTACGCTCTGAAGGATACCTTGTTTGAATGGAGTCATGTTTGCATTGAAATCTGGATAGGGTGAATTAAAAAGACTCCCAAACCAGAAAAACCCATTTAGTCTTGGAGTTTTGTAGTTTTGACCAGTAAAATTTTCTATATAGCAATGGAAAGAAGGCAGATACAGAATTTGCCAACCCTGGAGGGAAGCCCTTATATTATTAGAATTCATACAAACACTTTTGTTACATTGATGGTACTGGTCTGTACTTAGAAAAAATAGAGGGTTGAAATATTTTGAGATATTCAGCCAAAGAAATTATATGTTATAAAAAAACATATTGCTTACTATTCTGTATTTGCATGAATATTTCATGAACAATTAACTTATAAAGTACAAGTATTTTATCTATACTAATAGAATAAATAAAGAGCTACTAAGATTTTTCACAAAATGAAAAGTAATTTCTAACCAAATTGTTACTAGCTTTTGGGAGATCTCTTGACTATTTTGCATAAATACTGACAAGAATATCTGGAGAAGCAAGCAAACACAATTCCAGTTTTGAGCAGCAAAGTTAGAAAGCTGCAGAATTATTTCTTAATTTAGGATTTGAGGTTTTTACCCATATGTTTCACTGGTGTGGTATGTTTTAGATCTTTGCCTCCTCGTGTTACTCTGGAATAAATGAGGATTGCTGGTAAATTTTAAGCCTCTCAGAGTTGCGAAAGATTGAAAACATCCTAAATGCACGAGACCAGCATCCAAGGTTGCAGGTTTATCTTTGGCTGGATTCTTTATTTATGTATGCTTTCACTTTGGCCTAAGGTGGCCCAAAAGCCATGTCTGACACACTAAGCCAAAAGGGCAGGAATTAGGGGAAAAAGACTATAAAATTTGTTATGTTCCAGCCTGTTGTCTGACCAGGGTTCTATGAAAAAAACTGAGTCATTATAGCTGTTTTTCACCTTCCACAATCATACACTTTTTTGAAGGGCCTGTTTGGAAGAGGGTGAGAATGAGTGTACGTTAACAGTAAAATATGACCTACACAGGTGTGGCAAGACCCTTTTGCTCTTGTATGCCGTGTTTGCTTTCTGTGCTAGCCTGTAATTGCAAGGGCATCTTCGGGCTTGTTTTGAAACAGAATATCATACTGTGCAGACTAGGCTGTCCTATAATACTACGCATAATTCTGTGGCCATTATATGAGGTAGCGGAGGAACATGACTTGTAACCTATCCTATGGGCAGGATCTGCTCATTGAGTGTCTTGGCAAAATGGAGGTTAGCTTCTCCTAGTCCCAGCGCTCTATCTAAGTCTGTATTTCTTCTGAGAACACAAGAGTTTTGTGTTCTCTCCTACAGGTGTAATTGTAATAGGCACCAGCATTTCCCTTGATGACTAATTGTGTCCCCTCCCCCCCCCCCCCCCCCCCCCCCACAAAAAAAGAAGGAAGATTGTAAAGAACTAGCTGAGATTTAGGTTTTTGTTTTATTTGTTTAGAAGTTGTAGCTTGAGTGTTCTCTGTGTCTATAGTATCTTGATGCTTGAAATCTTAAGATTGCTCTAGAGTGGAATGCCTGTTGAGCTCATCAAGTTTCTTGTAAAAGACTTCATTCCTAACTATTTGTAATAGTTTATTGAATTTGTAAAATTAAGTAAAGGGATATTTAAATGCATAAAATGAATATTTAAAATCATTGTATTTTCCATTCAGCAGATTGTCTGTAATTCATTTAATGCCTACACTTTCTCCCCCCTGCATTGTGCCTTATGGTTCCTGTTGTACCTTACCAAAATATTTACATAAGAAGCACAGGTGACTTACTCTAGAAACAGAGGAGTTTGCATAGGTTTGTGTGAATTCTTTTCTTATAACACCTCTAGTTTGGCCTTCTGGAAGAGGCTGTAACAGATCTGCATTTGTAGATCTGCAGCTATATAAAAAAAGAATGAGAAATGGAGATTTTTTAGGCTTTGATTCTATCAGCTTTATAAGTGGAAAGGACTTGGATAAGTGGTTCACTAGAGCAAACTTAGTTTTGAGATATTGTAAAACCTCCTGTGAATTTTTCATACCAGGTCTGACAACTCTTAAGATTGACGAAGTATGTTACTAAAATTATTAAAAAATACTCATATTGAAAAACCTGATTAACAAAAAAAAAAAGTGTATTTTAGATTTCATTTTTATGAAACTAAACTGATTCTTGAGGCAGAGCCCCTGTTACTGTTTTGTTCCAACTGCTGTTAGTAAGGGTGCACAAACTGATTTGACTCTTCTCCATCCAGATTTGATACACAGATCTCAGGAGGTAATGCAGATTAAATGATAAAAGTAATTTTTAGAAAAATCTATGTTTTATTTAGGCTCTTAAATTCACTGATCAAAATGTAAGAAACTGCTTAGTACTTCCTTAGTTCTCAATAGAACAATGGAAATAAAGGGGAACTCAAATCAGGTGATTTCACTTGTGAGCTCCTGGCAGTAAGTCACCCTATGTAGTGGGTGGGGTGAGCGTGGGGCATTTTCACTTGGTTGTGATACAGTGGTGGCTAGAGCCGGGGACCACCATAAAGTATTGGAAGGTCCAATCTGATTTTATGCAGATGGACTTTTTTGGGTGTTTGCTTTTGCTTGAATTTTCCCAATTAGAATTTTAAGTTAAAAATAAAAAACACTGTCTTAAACTACAACTCTTGAATTCCCCTGAAAGTCTCATGATGACTGCTTGGCTGTTCTATGATAGTATTCAGAGAGAGAATAATTAACTACAAAATGCCTTGAGGTTTTGGTCTTAACTTTCATGTTGCAACATCTGTTGTGTTAGAAAAGAATCCTCAACAAGATTGAAGTTTGTAGAATTAAAATACCAACCAGACATGCTGGGTGGCCTCATCCAGTGTTGCAATACACAAGCCTTCTGTTTTACTCTCTGCTTGCCCCACCTGCAGGCAGCACAGGCATTAGGAAGTCATAAGAATGATTTTTTTGAAGTTCCTGGAAGGCATTCACTGTAAATTCATAGTGCACAAAAATGCTGTTAATACTCTATAAACAATTTATTTCTCTCTGTGTCCTTAAAATCCGAAAGTTTTTTTTCCCAGAAAGGTATTCTTTGCTGTCTTAACTTCATCCTTTTTTCCTGAATTTATAAATTTTTCACAGATGCCACATTTTCTGGTGACATAGCTGTACCAGAATTGCTAGAGAAGGAAAGACAGGCAGTAAAACATTATTAGAGACTTGTTATCATAAGAAAATTACTGATGGCGATGGACCTACAGTAGGCAAGCTTGCAGTAGGACATGGCAACAAAATAATACCACTTTTATGAAATTCATGTTTTCATGGTATTCAGAAGAGAGGGGAGAAATGAAAAGGAATACAAAGGAATAAACCCCAGAAAATATAAATACTTAGAGAAGGCATTAATAACAAAATTCAATTTCCTTCTATTTTAACTACAAAATACATTACAACAAAATACAACATGTTCCTTCTGTTGAAGCAGGGGGCCTAAGATGACACTACTAAGATACAGTTCCATCTGTGGCACAGCTTTGTTTCACAGATTTGGCATACTGCTAATGTCAGCTACTCCCCCAGCCTTTGGGTCCTGCTCGTGGCAGGAGGATTGGATGCTTAATGGGGATCCCCTGGGATGGTTCTGCACCTTGAAGGCATTCAGGGTAGTTGAAGGGGAACAGACACAAGCATTAAGGCTGGTACTGTGGCAGGCAAAGTTCAAACAGCAGCTACCAAACATTAGAGGTGAACCAGCCATTCAGGATCCACATCAGACTTATCTCCATAAATCTGTGGTCTTTTCTGCCATCTGAATAGAACTTTTATTGCTGGCCATTATACCAGGAGCACACCAGACAGAGAGGGGTATTATGGAGGGGGATGAGAGAAAAAAAAGCTTTTAAAAAAAAAAAAAAAAAAAAAAAAGGACATTAAAACCTGGGCTTGCAATTTTGTGGTGTCCTCATGACTTTTATAAATTAGGTACAGGTGTACCTAGACTACCTACAGATGTACCTTATTTACAGATGTAAATTAGTACATCGAAAGTGAAATTCTTTAGATGCAAAGCTGCTTCTGACTTCATGGCACATGCAACCTGCAGAGCTAGTGCTGAAAGGTGTTACTGGAGAGAACTGTCTTAAGTGGTGGTGCAGGAATGGACTTTGGCAGCACCTCTCAGGGAAATGTCTGATCTAGAGGATGGAGAGAGAAATCTTTCTACAGATTATGGCTGCATCACATTCACTGTCACCTTGCTTTTTTTTTTTTGTGTGCCTTTAAATGATTTCCTCAGAAGCAGCAATAAATTCAAGGCAGCAGATGACTTCCTGTGTTTTCATGGTTTCTTCTTGGAAACAGTTTTGCTAAAATGTCATTGAGGAAGCAAAGAGAAGTAGCATGATCTGCAAGTGATCTACATGTCTGTTATATTTGTATAATGATCAAACACAAAATATATCTGGCAATTTGACAATCTGCTCTACTCAATTCCAAATCAAATGCCATCAGAAAACTCATCAGTAAACAAAATATGGGAAGCAACCATAGAAGTAGGAAGTACTGAACCAGTTTTTGATTCCTGTAACTGTTAGATAATTGTGCAGTGCTGTTGAGACTGACACACAGAAGCTTGTCTCACTCACTTAGAAGCAGCAGCTTGACTTACGTTCTTAAAACTCTCATTGCTATTTTAAACAGAATAATTTCAAATAAATCTTTTTTTCTTTGAAAATTACAGTGTGATATGACACTTACTAGATGCTTTGAGACAGATTACAGCATGTGTGTTCGTTTTACACATCATATAGTGATAATGTATGTGTGTTTCTAACACCACCACTTCTAATCTCCTTTCTACTGTTTTTCCAAAAAAAAGCAAAATGAATTCTACTGTTGTAGGCAGTAGCTTGTCTCTTTCTCAATCCTATTTTAAGTTAATACCCTGCTGGCATTCAGCGTGAGGAAAATGGACCAGAGGGCTAAAGACATGGAAACAATAATACCATGTACAATAGAAAAAGTAGTCATTTAACCATCCCAGGTGCAGTTTAGATAGAGTGAGGGATGGGATGGGGTCATTAATCATAAACCCCCTTGACTAATAGTTCCTCTAAATAGATGTCTGTCTCTGTGACACAGCTAGACTAGGAAGTTTAGCCTTAGCTAGACTTCTAACTAGTCTCCTCCCAAATGATGAAACATGTTGTAGAGCATTTTAATTATTTGATTCTTCATGACTAGAAATATTTCACATAAAAAGAATTCCAACATGAGGTAGAGGCACTATTTTGTAAGCAGTGGTTTACTGAGAACATAAATAAATTTTGCCATAGTGGCTTCACTGTGTAAATAGTTAAGTTTAGCGTGTCTGACAGTGTCCCTTAGGCTTTTTTCTGGAGGAAATTTTAGGTTCTTCAGGAAGTTAGTGATGGGTTTATGCTCTTACATACGGAAGTTTATGCTTCTGAGTAAATGATTACTCTTTCCAAAAAGATGATGTTTAGAGTGTACTTGGAAACTTGCTTGATTTCTAGATTTTTTTTTTTTTACTATAACCTTAGCAAATGGCCAAATTTGGAAAAAACCCTCAGTTAATTAGTTGTCAGAAGTGGTATCTATAAAATAATAATTTCATGTCGTAGTATTTCTCTTCTAAATCCCTGCTAGAAGGGATCAAACCCACCCTCGTCATTTTAACATAGTTACCATTTTTAAGTCCAACAGACAAAGAAATACCTGTCTGTTCTATGTAGGTATAATATATGCTATGTCCTAATTTGCTGCTTAGAGTTCTGTGTTGTACTGGCAAAACACAATACTTTTACATGACAAGGGCAGATAACCTGTCTCAGTAAAGATATTCCATAATAGATGGTGGTGTGTCTATTTTAAAGGAGTGAAGCTGTCAGTATGCTGTACCTGTAAGTATATATACCTTATGAAAGCAAAAACTTCCTTTGTTAATATCTTGAAATTGAAATAAGAGTGGAACCTCCAATTAAAAAAAAATAAGTAACACAAGTAAGGAAAACCATAAAAAAAAAGTAAATAATTGCCTCTTCTGTTAGAGTCATTCTATTAGAGACAACAGGTTGATTAACCTAAGCAACATTTGACTGTTGTTCCTACTGTGAGAAAAAGAAACAAACAAAAAAAACGCACTGAAAAACAGAAGTGCTGCTTTATAATTTGTATTAAAAAGTAAAAATCACTATTCTTTCAGAGAATGTAAATACTTAGGTATTATTTTTTTGTTTTTGAGTGCAGGTTATTAATGCTGCTTTAGCTCTTGCTGCCAGACCGAAAAGTCAAGTTGTAAAAAACAACATGGAGATGTATAGGAGTACATGGGAGAATCACATCCATGTTCTCACTGAAGCTGTGGATGATATAACGAGCATTGATGATTTTCTTGCCGTTTCAGGTATGATAATTTTTAGAATCTTACTATTTTTCTGGATGCTTTGAAAACTTATCAAGAGTTACATTTTCAATAGTAAACCAATAGAAGATGAGTTAGCATAAAGGTTTTTCAAGCTGTTATATCTCTTTAAAAGTATACCATATCGCAGCACAAGTAGCTGTTTCTGTTCAGCGTAACTTTGGATGCAGGTAGAAGTGATAATAAACTGTTTCAGGTACTTGAAGCAGAATATCTCATTTGCTTTGAATACTTTTATCTGATGTCTCCAATTTGTTTAGCTCCAACTTTCAAACTTCTCTCTGCAGATGCGAGGTTTTTCCTTTTAGGAAAGGAAGTGCGTATCCATGTGTGTACACTTAAAATAGATTTTCACAATATCTTTTGATCCCTTTCTCCCCACGCAAATTACATTCCTCAAAGTAGTGCAGCAGTGATCATTCAGCAGAGCTAAAGACATAGAAGAGTGTAATATCATGCTGTCATGAACAGATTTTTTTAACAGCACTTAGGTTGTTGTTGTTTTTTGTTTTTGTTTATTTTTTAATTTGAGGAAGGAAAAAAGGCTAATGTGAGTTTTGTTATGCACTTCAGCATTTCCTTGAGCTGTACAGGCAGTATTTGAGCACCCAGATAGATTCTGAACTTGCATATAGATGATTCAGTTTCCTCAGAAAACACAGAAATAATGATGAAATCACATGGGCTAATTTCAGATGTAAAAAAGGATTTAAAAACACCTCCTAAACTGAACAGATCCACAGTCATATTTCAGAATTTTTGGAATTATGAATATTTGTCAAGTAAAGGGTACTTCCAATTTTTTTCCCTGGAGAAACTTCTAATGTCAGTAAGTAGTTATTACTGAAGCAGTGAGAGTCCTGAAGATTGAAAGAGAAGATATAAAATAGCTATTTACTAGTCGCACTTTAAAAGCAAAATGCTACATTTTCAACTTCTCTTGGATCAATGTAATATTGACCAGAAGGAAGACATCTTAAATAATTCTTTCCTAATTTTTATATTTTGTTATGATTAGTATGCCTTTTGCTTGACCATCCTTCTCTGGTGAACTTAATCCCACTTGTTAGGGTTACCTGGATTATGTAGCTGCAGTTCTCAGTGGTTTGAAAGCATTAGTGAAATCAGATTTATGGACATTTTTCCCACATTGTTCTTGATTCATTAAATGTGAAGATAGATTGTCATAAGGGAATTAGCTTGATATTCATTGTTCTACTCCTTTATTTTCAAAAATAGCACAATCATTATGGTAACTGCAAACTGCTCAAGTCCCTATAACTAAGTAGCATTTTTTCTTGTAATTGGCACATGGATATGACTGTGCAAAAGCTGTAAGCAGAAATGGGTACTCCAGCCCATTCTAGGTTAAAGGCTTGATGTAGCCAGGAGACAGAGCCATAGCTCAACTTCACCAATGTATGGCTTTAATTGATTTTATAACGGACTTTCGTTGGTAGTGGCTGTTAGAAAGAGCCATAAGAAGTTTAAATATAGAAAATGGATAAAATACTATCTGAGATGAGATTTCAGTCTGCGGAAATTCCTATTAAAACATATTTTGCTGGAATGGTCCTTTAAGAGAATTTGACAATATTGCCAGTATATGTCAAGTAATACCGAAGTCTTATGTATTACTTCTAAATATAATTTAAAATAAATGAAGACAGGATTACACTTCATAAATAGCTACATTATAATAAGTAAGTTTGGATTGGTTCTCCAGTGAGACCACACATGCTAAGGCAAAACTGAAAGATTATAATCTTGCAGCATTCATATTTGTCACATATTCACCATCATCAAGATCTAGATTCAACTGCTCTTCAGCACAACATGTAGGTATTTGCTTGATGTTAAGGTTTTAAATCTCATTGCTTTTTCTGACATTTAGACTAAGGCTTAAGTTATAAGTATGTGCTTTAGGACTTTGTCAAAAAGGAATAAATTCGAGCATGCTCTGAGAGGCCAACAGCTTAGTTCTTTCCCAGAGCTCTGGCATGTTCTAAGGTTATAATCACTGCTGTTTTTAGCTAACTATTTAAGTTGGGCATACTCATGCTGTTTCTTTGACCACTTGCTAATCCCTTTATTAAACTTCATAAAATTTCTTCGTTGAGTGTTTCACAAAGCAGCGGAGAGTTTCTGTCCTATTTGCTATGAAACAAAAATATACTTTAGGTCATATGTACTAGTTATACAGTGTTAAGTAAAACTTAGTGTTTAAATAAATTTAGACACAATGTCACATGCTTATTTAGTCATGTCTTTCAAGCCCAAACACATTTTTTTTTCTTAACTGGGAAAAGGCAATAGTTATTTTGTGGGAGAAATGCATGTACTGAAGGTATTATATCTTCAGTGTGAAATAAGATTAGATTTTCTTGGGAGTAAGATAGAGAACTTTTGCTCTAAGTTTACCTACCTACTGCTGGATATAGATCTAGTTTTGACTCTGAGCATGAAAGTTCTTCCTGCTTCAGTTGGAATACCTAACAAGTGGGTTAGCTCTGAACCTAGTGCAATTTACTGCAAAATAGAGTATTTTATTCTCTGAGCTGCTTTCCTGCATGTGTCTTTTATGCAAGTTAGTCTTTTAGGGAACCCTGTCCTAATAATAGGACAGGGTCCCCTATGGTCTAGGGAGGTTGCAGATGTTTCCTGCAGGACTCCGTACTGAAATTCCTGCATATAGTAGGAGCTGTTAAAAAAAGGCAAGAAAACAAGTCAGTTTTCTAAGTTGCTACTGGATTAAATACTTAAATCCCTTTGCCTTACTCTGAAATCTCCTAAGATTTAAAGTTCATCTTTTGAATTAATTGAACTAAATATCTATTTTTATCTAGAGATCTGTGATTTAATTACATTGCGTATTTCAATATTTCTCAAAAATTACCTTCACTTGAAGAATAAAAGTTAGAAATTTTTTCAATAATTCAGGTAAAATGTGCCACTGAGCAAATAGTCTTTCCAGAGTACACTTCTGTATTTTCAGTGCATTTTATGTTACTTGACTCAACATAGTTGAATGATTGACATTTTCTTATGGTGAGTAAAAGCAGATGCTCTAAATAGCAATGATATATAGGCTTACATATCATAAGGTTCAAAATATAAACATTCATGTGCTTGTTCTAAACGATGTGTAGAGCATCTTTTTTAGGCTTTGGCAAGATTTCTTGGCACACGTTAGTTTGATTAAAGTGTCATGTTTGTGGAGGCTAAGTGGAAGATTTCTGTGAAAATATCTGTTTTCTTTGGGAACATTTTTATTGTCTTACGTATATAGAGTTAGTTATTAAGACACAATAAGGAAAAGTTCAAGCCATTCAGTTTTCAGTGTGTTAGCACTGTTACTGTGTTCTGGGAGAAGAAAATGTTCATATGCTGCTTTATCTAAATAGACAAGTTAAATGTGCAGTAGAAGATAGCATCCAACTCTCTGAGAATTTATTTGGTAGTTAGAAAAGATAGTGTGGGTTGAGTCCCTGAGGACCCTGAGAGTTCTGAAAGACTGGGTAGACTCACCCTCTCTGTGAAGAGTTTTCCTCTGCTTTAGAACTAAAGGTAAGCAGCATGCATGCACCATCTTATGAGGACAAGCAGTGGGCTTGTGGACTGGCCCTGCCATCCTACACGTGCCCAGGGGACCTCAGCATAGTGCATTCCTTGATCCAGTGTGCTGGCTCAGGATGAAACTCCTGGATATGTCTCCTCCAGCCATCAAATGCCTTGAATGGCCAAGGGAGTATGACAAGCAAAGCTGTCCTCACTCAACAGCAAATATTTCGTGTTATGTTTGGTAAGAGGTAAAAGGTAGAGCCTAAACAGGTAGAGCTCGGAAGCCGATTTGGGTAAGCTAATTTCCCCTCAGCCCCTTATGGTCGAGGTTCAACCATGATTGAGAAATTCAGGATGGAGGCAACCACAAGATGCCATCATCACCCTGGGACAGCTGTCCTTGGTTCCCCCCTTAGGGGCCTCTGGCAGGCAGCCTGAGGAGGTGGCACAGGAAGCATGAAAGTATCCAGTGCACTCCCTTAGCTGCAAAGCCAGTCATTTAGTCTAGTAGTTGCTGCTAACTTCCTTTTCAGTGTTTTTCCCCTCTTGTTATATTCCCTCTCACAGTTGCTTCTTTTTCCTGACTGCTTTAAAGCTCATTTATGTCTGTGAAGGCTGTCTTTCACAGAAGAACGATTTCTAATGTGTATACCAGCATGTCCAGCTTGGAGAAACTATATGAAACTTTAAGAGCTGGTTTTAAAATGCATGTGAAGGCACTAGACGGGCTGCCTCTGTTGTCAGTACGGTCTTCTTTTTCTTCAGTACCCCGTAGACTGCAGTGTCCTATTTTTCTGACTTCCTGCAGAAACTGAGCTCTTCCCCTTGGCTTTGAGAATATTCCTTGTGTTCCGAAATGGCCCAGATGTGGTTCAAAGAATTAATATATTATAGATGCCCAAAACAGAGATGTACTGTGGGGTAAGTTTAGTCTGTCATAAATCTTTAGTGATTAGGTAGCTGCCTCTCTCCCTGCTCGCAGCATAATCATGCTCTTAATTATCCACATTTTTTTCTTTACTGCATATTTTCTTTACTGCATAAAATTGGAAATTTTTCCAATTTTAAATGCTGGTCTTCTCTTCTTCCAACCTGTTAATGTCCTTCCGCTGTTACCAGGTGTAAGAAGGCTGAATGTTGGTGTAAGAAGGCTGAATGTTAACACCAATAATATAGACAAATCTATGATCACTTAAAGAGGAAGAAACTCTTTTTTTTTTTTTTTTAAGCTCTTACTCCATTACTGCATTATTTTTCTCAGAAGCAATGGTTGACATAACTTTGTTCTAGTTTAATCCCCTTGATGTTCAAAAATAGTATAATGCTGTTAAACTGTGTATAATTAAACTGTGTTTGTTAATTGGGCTCCTATGTTCGTACTCTTAATTTCTTCTTTTATCTGATGTTAGTCTTGTTGCTGTAGCATGTTTTCTCTGGTATGTATAATCTTTCAGCCGTGGACCCTAGAGTGTCTCACTAGTTATAGCTGGGCTATCTAATGGTCCTTGTGTTGCTCAGATTAGCCCATGCTAGGATTCTGTTACTTAAATAGAAAAATTCATTGCTTACGTAGCATTGTCTGATCTTTTTTACTGCATATCACAAGATTTCTGTTTTTATAGCTTCTTATTCAACTGTAGACAATTCTGACAGAATCCATGTATGGATTCTGTGTGTGTGTGTGTGTGTGTGTGTGTGTGTATATTAAAAAAAAAAAAAAAAAAAGAGACCCTGTAGAATATCATCACAATCTTTTTAAAACCATAGGTTTGGAATACTTGCGTTCTATACTTTTGTACAAATCTACAGTTGTTCTGTACTGATTATTCTTTTTCTCCTTAAGAGTGGAGAAATTATCTGAAAATTGTGAAGAAAAAAAAATCCAGTTCTATTAAAATTGCTCAGGAATTTGTTTCCAATATGTTGGTATGTAGGTTGATGCTTTTAATTTTTGAACAGCATATTGTTGTAAAGTTGAGTACATTTAAGAGCATCTGTTTCAACCAACCTGAAGTAATTATTTTAAGTTATTTGTGTAGGTTTGCTGATTTCTCACTTACAAGTGAGAAATCTGTGGTCTTTGGGTTCTTTCCACCTGTAATATTTGGCTGTGGGCAACTACAGTTAAATTGTTAAGGCTTTTAAGTATATGTATATATTTTAAGTACATATGGAAGAGCTATATATACACCTAGAAATATGTTTATAAAAGAGCTTCTTCCTAAGAGTATCTGATGACTTACAGCTTTTGGGCTGAATGCCCATTTCATGGGTAAGGAGTAGAAAATGTGTCTGCTTCCTGTGGCCTTCCTTTTGGATGTGATGTGGATCATAATGTGTTGATTTGTTTTTACCTTTCTGAGGAAGAGAGAGCCCTTATTCTAGTCCGTCCTGATCTATTTTCCAATCTTGCGTCACAATGCTGTTTTATTTTGTTTTCTGGGAATCAAAATCAGTTTATTTTTTCTTAAGTTTTTTAGTTAAAATGGCATATTTGGCTGTGGGAAGAGTGCTATTTTTACTGTTCACAAAAGAAAACATAATTTCTTTTTATTAATACCATCCATTTTCTCCATATGGATTTTGTAAAGTTGTCATTGAAACAGGACTCTGAGATTAAAAGGTCTAAGGCACTTTGTGGTGTTCTTCATTTGGAAAGCTGAGATGACTCTTCTCTTAATATTGTAGCATTGTTCTATTATATTAAAAAAAAAACACTAGATTAATAACAGTAAGAGACAATACATCCTACGGTCAAGTGTCAGTCTGTAAATTTCAGAGCTTGGTCAGGCTTATGTTTCAAATTACTCTGACAAGGTGCACTCTATGATAATGGTCTGCATATTTCAATTAACTGAAAGCAACCTGCAAAGCATATACTGAAAATACTTGGACAAGGAATGAGAGAGCAATTCAGATTTTGGGGTTGTTTATCTCTCTTGATAGATAGTTTTTCTTCCATGGTTCAAAGTTCTGTTTGCACTTAGTCCTGTATTGCTTCTCCATATAATATGTTTGCAGATGAGTACGTTGCATACATTTCTAATTATGGACTTGCTGTTAACATAGTTGTGGAGATAGGGAAAAAACAAGGTGCTATTTGGAGACTTATCACTAAATTTCATGTTTTCATTTTGGCTATTTTTGAGCTACAGTGGAAAAATGCAATGCCATTATTTTTGAAAGGGAGGAGGTATGTAAATAAAAACCTACAGATTTATGTATTATCAAGAAACAATATAGGAAAGTATATTCCAAATAGGAAGGAAAACTCTAGGTAGAATCTTACAGCCTTTTATCTGAAGTTTGTTTGGCCTGACTGTAATGTTGCTTCAGGACAAAGGAGTAATGCTGGGACAATGCTGGGACAATGCTGGGAAGTCCTAGCATTGTTTATATTTAAATTATCATTGAACTGATGTCTTTAGGCAATTATTTTCACTAACTAGCAATTTCTCTGCCTAATAATAGTGACTAATTTATAGCTCATTGTGACATATAGACATAGGGTTTGTTTTCACTATGCATGTTAATTGGAGTTTATTGACATTGCATGTGGTCTGTTTTATTGACTAGTTGCTTAGAACTGTGATAGCCATTTACAGTTCTTTGTGTTAACTTTACCATTGGCTATTCTTAAAGAGGAAAAAAACAGCAAATATGTGGCATGAAGTAGCTAGGCAATGCAATTCTGTAGTTGAATTGACCATTTGGGATAATTAAATCTTTCATTCATAAACTGAAAATGCATACTGAATTATGCTCATGTTTTATTGAATTTCTTTATGTTGGTACTGAGAATTAGGTAGAACTTTTTTTGCAGCACAACCTGTACAAGCTAATAAAATACTCTACTGAAGCCTGAGAACTGTTGAATTTGGAATTCACTTTGTCTTTGATATAGAAAAGTCACCCTTGGCACCCTTTTAGAGCATAGTGTAAGATGCATAAAATTGATACAGCCTGGGATTAATTTTTTTGTACTTATCTCCTAACAGCTTGGTTGCTAATGGCCTTCTATCTGCACCTGTGGCAGTAGTATTTTCATGCTCCTGCGCGGTTTTGTAGGAATAGATTTGCTTACATCTTGTAATGAGATGTGCTGGAAACATACTCAAGAGTTGCAAAAATTAGTTATTATATTGGTTATTATTGCCAAATAAGCACAACCAAGTAATAGAATAAAATTATTTTTTGATCAATAGCACTGAGGTCTTAAAATGACGATGCCACTATGTTGTGGAATGCCAGACTTTATCTGTCAAGGTACAATACAAAAGCAGGTTGTGTTGCAGTTCTGTAACTTGTAGTATGTGGTTTTATTAATGTAATTTAACTGATCCTTTAAATTCAATTCCAAAAATACAAACCCTGAACAAGTGTTTAAAAAAAAAATACTGTGTCTAATTCTTATTTTACTTATTTAATTTTAATTATGCTTAATTATGCAAGAATATCCGTCCATGCAAGATCTGTCATAATGCCTAGTCATACTATCTTGTTTAATATTAAAAGAATATACCTTTTAATAATGAATTAATAATAATCTTGTAATAATAAAAGGAGACTTTTTTTTTGAACTTCGAATATTAAATACTTACGTCCCACATTCTCAGCTGGATTTTCTGTTAGCAATTTGGGACATCTGGAGCCTACTAAAAGCTTGTCTGTTTCATTTTTCAAATCCCAAATAGTAACTTCTTACCACATTATCTCAGTCATCTTTATCAATTTTTCTTGTTTCACAGTTTTGTATTATTATTGCCAATACCGTGTTGTATGTTTAGGATACTGTATAGCCATAGGTAAACAAACAGCTTATACAGCAGTAGGTGTTTGTATTGCTTCTTAAATGATAACCAAAAAGAAGAGTATGTAACATCAGATTACTGGGGAGCTGATGCTAGAATGATCCATGTTTAATCAAAATATAAATAAAATGAAAAGCCAGCTTTTCTTTCCTCAGGTTTGGTATTTTATGATATACTACTTTCACCAGTAAGCAACACAGTTTGAAAATGAATTTACATTATTTCCACTAGGAAAACTCACTAATTTATCACAACCAAGAATTTGTTGTTTCTGAGTTTTTGAGTTTTCTATCCAAAATTAACTCTTATCAGTTTAAATGCTTTCTATCTGTTAACCAACCCACAGATAGGACAAATGTTACTGTGTCAAACAGAATTTTTGCATGTTCATCAGATCTATAGCATGTAAAAAGCTATTGCAAGTGAATATTAGCATACAGTCAATCTTTTCACCTGAGCGATGATCTAGGAGTGATGTATGGCTAGTATCTTTTGACAGTGTTTTATTGACATAACTGAAATGCCCAGCATTTAACATAATATGATCTGCTTTGTTACTCACATTGTAAAACAGGTAATGCCAAAAGGTCTCCAGTTATATACAACTAATTTAGCAGAAGGAAATAGATTATAAAATTTTGTTTCTTTATTCCCTTTCCAAAAATCAAATACTTTTGAAGATGATAAATTATCCCAATCTTCCAGCTGATACAAAGACAGACATTGAGTATATTCTGGTAAATGCACATTTCTTTTATACCACTTAGTCCAAACTAGAAAGGTTGCAGCTCTTCTTTCCCAAGCACCTCACCTGAAATCATTAACGAGGATAATAGTTATGTATCTATTTTAAGATACGTACTATGAACTACTTCACTGTGATCTGACTGGTTAATGCATACTCAAAGACTTTTATTAACCAATGAGTTACATTTGAACTGAATCCACAACTACCTTTACATAAACTCTGATCCAAGTAATTAAAATAATTTAGGGTTTACAATCCTTTTGAATTTTTAAATGAGATTTTTATGATGTTAGATATTTTAGATAGATTTTACTTTCGAATGCAGAATTTAGAAAGCAACAGTAAATTCTCCATTTTCCAGACACAGAAGGGCAGAGAACAGATGTATTTATAGTTTGTTTAGGGCCAAGTCATTTTTCACCTAAGGCAATAAAACTGCAGACTTCAGCTCTTCTCTTTTGGCAGAGCAAATGATTTGGAAAATTGAATCTCTACTTTTCTAGAAGTGAGAACGTAACTTGTTTTATTTCTTTCATGGGCTCTATTTACTTCATTTAATTCATCAGCTTGGTAAGTAGCTCTGCCTTCAAAAGGGGCAAGAAGGGTAGAGTAGACCAAACAAAGGTCTGTGGAGTGCTTAGAGGACGACATGGCCCTATCACGTGTTAAAGGAGAATCCTCTCTTGTACATGTGATTCCTCCCCCAGACACTTTGCCTAATACATTACTGAAAAGCTAACAAATGAAGAGGAAAACACCAAGTGAAAATACACAGTTGTTCTGCCAGCTTACCTAGTGAGTTCGTGAACTGGATGCCACCCATTTCAGAAAATACAACATGGATTTCTACGGCAAGTAATTCTCCATTTTCCAGTGGAGACATGAAAAAAGTGTGAAAGGGAAGCATACAAATTATATATTATTAACTTATCATTATATCTAAGATAACATAACCAACTGAGAAAAAGAAACTGCTGCATGAAACCTGGTGGTGGCAAATGGTCTGAAAAATTTTATGACAATATCTGTAAAGTGCTTTATGCTACAAGGAAGACATGTTGCTGTAATTTGTAGGCAAAAGTCATTTGTAGTGACTTGCATAGATAGTGGTTGATCCTGCAGAATTTTAAGTATCTTCCGCTGTGGTACTTTTAAGTCTTCAGCTCTTTGCATTCATCTTCATTCTCCACCACTATTCTTGTATGGTTTTGTAACTTTTCTCATATAGCTACTGCCTCTACAGTGGAAACAACCACTGTATCTTTATTCTGCTGTCATACATTTATGACAGCAACATGACTTAGTCTTCTCAGAGCCCTATTTCAGTTACAGAAGATAGTAATTAAATTTCCCCTGAACCCCTTTTTCAGGGCTAATCAAATCTGGTTCTCTAAACCTCTCCTCAAATACACTGTATGTGCTAGCCTCCTGACCACTCAGTGGAGCTTTGAGGGGCTCTTAAGTTTTTTGATACAATTGCTCTGCTGGAGGGCCTATAACTGTACAGCATTCCACATCCAGCCTCCTGGGTGCCAAAAATTTGTAGTGTGTTTAGCTGAGTATTGGATGGACGTTAACCAAGAATCATATGATATGAGTCTTGTACCTCATCCTTAATGGTCTTACTCTGTCAACCTTAGTGCCAGAAATTGCTAAATCTAAGGACTCATCTGAAAGGAAATGCAAAATTAATTTTCTTTGCTTCCATTTTATTATATACATGGTAAAAGGTAGGAATCTGTCTTGGTCAGGGCTAATTATTAGTGAATATACTTTTATGCTTTAGGACTTGCAGAAAGTATTTTTATTTCCCATTTTATCTTCAAGAGACCAGAGAGCATAGTTTTTTGATTCTTCATATGTTCTATTTCATAAATCTCTAATAATTCTTTTTTTTAATGGAAAGACTTCATTTTGTCCACAAATTTGTTGAAGTAAGTGCACAACTTTAATAAAAGTGCTTCAGCTGAGGCCTTATCAGTGCCAAGTGTAGTGGAAGGGCATCTCCTGTCTTTTTCTTCAGACAATATGAAAAGAAAGAGCTATCGATTTTGTCCCAGAGGCAGTCTGAGTCATGGCTTTGTCAAAGACAGCTTTATTATCCAAAAGTTAGTTCAGCTGAGAAATGCTTTTTGGCCAGTTATACTAGCATCATGATTCCAAAGGAAAATAAGAATGTACAGAACACTACTCATGGTAATTGCGCTGGTGACTATAGCAATTTGATGATTTCTTTAAACATCTATCAATCCACTGTGAAAATTAACTCTTGCACTAGACATTTTGACTCATGACAAAGAGCTGATGCATCATCCTGATCTTCCTTTTCTGTGCTAGAATACTTGGGTACTCGGAGTACTTGGAAGTCAGAAGTTGATTTAATGCATTTTTTTATAGTAGCAGGAAGCACCTATAAGGAAGATACAGGTGAAAACAAACTGAGCTGGACTTTTTTTCCTGCTGTCAGATGTACTAAGGCCTGCTTGTACCTAAGGGAAAAACAAGTGAAATAATGTTTTATTGTTTGTGAAGTATCTCATCTGGGAAGAGCTTCAGAACATAGAGATACTGTTCTCATTAGCTGTGAGTGTTCAGAAAGGCTGTTACTGAATAGTAGCAGTGTGTGAGACTGACTTGCGTCTTAGACTTATTGAATGTGTGCATTTTGGTGAAAGTTGGGGAGTCTGTGATGTGGCCGATACAGCCATTGTGTCAAGTTCTCCACTAAATAAAAGCATTTTGCATGTATATATGTTTTTGGAGGGGCAGTGATTATAACGTGTGTATTGTAATTATACAATACATAGTGTTCATAGATTTAAAGTACATAGAAGAGATGAAAAAAGAGATGTCTTAGACTGCATGCAAAGGAGGAGAACGGAAGAGCGCTTTGTGTTAGAACTGGAAGTGGTTTGAGAGAGAAAAGAGGTATAAAGTTCTTTGAATTTAGTTAACAGCTGCTGTGTTGTGGTGTGGATGAGAAAATACAGAAAATACAGAATTATTCTTAACTCCTCAATGTCGCTTTGAATTTCTGAGCTGGTGTTGAATTCTAGTAAGGGAAAGACTGAGTTAGGGAGAAGATTATGGTAGTAGAATAAAGGATTCTTTCTTAGGAGACAGCAAGAATAGGTTAAGGGGAGAGTATCTTGAGGCAAGAAGGCACCATGAAATAATATAGCTGTAGGAGCAAAGCCAGTGGTGCAGAATCATGTTGTATATTGATGTAGTAATACTTCATGCATTTTTCCGTGATATACATATGCAGATACTTATTTAGATAAAGAGCAACGATAATATCTAAAATAATAATCCATATAATAATACAATATGTATTAAGCTATACGAAACTTAAAGCATAGAAAAAATTGATTTATAGTAATACAGCATATTACAGTAACATAATACGGAATAGGGTAATTCCAGTACCAGCCAAAAATACTACTTCAAGTAATGAATTTGTTTAAATATGAGAATCTAGTCACATAGATGTAGAATTAGTTAGTTTAGTTGTTGGGACATTTGTTTCTCTACAGTGATACACATCTTTCTTTATGGAAGCCCTTGTCACAATGACCTGGTAAGGTTTCACTGATAAGTAACAGCTTTTTTATCCCTATAAAATTTCCTCCTTTGGGCAAAGATTCACTATATAGGTAAGGTTTTGTGCGATTTGATATTTTCTGTTGCTTTGTAACTCACTGGTGTATTGCTGCTCCTTCTCAAATGTCTTGAAGTACCTTTAATTCTAGGAATCGATAAGTAGTTTTACGTTTTCAAGGACAAGGCAAGGTAGTATAGTTGGCATATTGTAAGATCTATATTCAAGCTTGCAAAGAAAAAGGAGTGTCTAGAATGTGTCCCATTGTGTAAAGGTGCCATCTAAAAGTAAACTTTGTTCTATTTGCAGAGAGCCACATTCTGGAGGATGTAAACAATTGCATCATTGCACTGAGAGAACAAAATGTTGACGATTTAGATCGTGCAGCAGGTGCGATCCGAGGGCGCGCTTCAAGAGTAGCTCACATTGTTTCGGGGGAGATGGATAATTATGAGTCAGGAACTTACACTGAGGGAGTCATGAAGAATGTTCAGTATCTGACAAAGACTGGTAAGTCTGATCGGTAAACTATAATTCCCCTTTCTTTAGTGGTATATAATCTTTTACATGCCATATTTAAAATGAACTTATCCTGTGATTCTCTGATCTCATGCACTGATTTTGCTCTAATGATTTACTTTTTTGTCTCTCAGTAAACTGTCTGGATTAGGATGATAACATGCATCCAAACTTATTTAAATTTCTTTACATGTGTAAACGTTTTTAAACTGGGAAAGGCCTGTGCTAGAGGTTTTAAATAGATGCAAGTAACAGTTCTTAGAAGACTTGTGCTTAATGAGGCAGCAGCTTGAAACTACATGATTGGTCTCACCACACTTGCTTTAAGCAGATGAAAGGTAGATGCACTGGTATCCTGAGTCTAGTTTAAAAATATGTGTGCAATGTGATGGAACCAAAATGTGTTTGTAGATAGGAGGAATTGTTCTTGGACATAAGAAAGTTAAAAGTTTAAATGAAAGGCAAATTTCATTTGTCTTTGCTTACAATTTTGAGTAATAGTTAAATAGTCTTAAATTAACCTCTGGTCTTTTAATAATGGATACCAATCAAAAATTTATCAGTGGGGTTCCTGGGATTTCCATATTTTCAGTTACAAGCCTTTTATATATATTTGGGAAGTTACAACAATAACCCATAACAAGTTCTCTGGAGAATCTGTGCATCTCTAGAATAAGATTCAACTTCTGGAACTCAGATGTCTAAATCTAAGTTCTGGCAGTGCAGGCAAATTTCTAATATGTTAAATTTGACTGACATTTAACTTATTTTTACCTCAAGACAGGAGTTTTGTTTGATCTCTTTAATCCGTTCAAATAGTCCAAGGTAGAACTGCCTTCATGTGAAACAAGAAAGAATTGACATGCCTTAAGTGGAAAAATATATTGAGAAACATTAGAAATAAACTTGCCTGTTCTTTTATTTTCTTTCTGACATTTTGATGAGAAATTTTGAGAACTTTTAGCATGACATACTTTTTTCATAACCTCTGAAAGGAACAGACTATGACAAATAGCAAGGTAAACAACAGCGGGAGAGCACAGTCTTGATTCCATGTTTCTTGAAATTGGGAGTGTTTAAACACATGGGGAATTACCAGTGATTCCTGCTCTGCTGCGTTGTTGTGACAGAAATAGGTAGTACTTCTACATTTATGTATCTACCTAAGACAGGAAGATATAAAACTACTTTTGGTTGGAATATTTGGTTGTGTCAAGGCACATCAAACATGGTGTTGTCTGTTCACTTTTCTTTGCAATAGTTGAAACATCAGAATCAAGTATCCTTAAATTATTCAGTAAGAGTGGAAAAACAGAAAAATGTACTCTTCATTGCTATCCTTAGTTATATGATCTACAGTGAATAGACATCAAATCATAAGAATACTTTCTATTTATAATCATTTTAACTCAGGGTTTAACCCAGTACATACTATAATAGCTGGGCCTTTTAGGAGGAGCCAGCTGGTTGTGAGAATACAGTATCAGAGTTTGTCTAACAGAGGCATATGTCCCAGACTGAAATTCAATCTGTACACAAGGAATTGCACTTCTATCTCATTTTTGTCTTGCTTCATAGAGATGTGGGCATAGTTGAGCCCCAAGCTGCATAGTATGCGGTAGCCCAGAAAGAAGATTTTGGTACTAGGACAACATTTGATATCTTAAACAGTCATTTCTCAGCATCCTGAAAGTAGAAAGAGTAGTTATGAAGAAAGTATCAGAAAGGCTGTGTTTTGTCTGAGAGTCACTAGTTGCAAAATGGTAAATTAAGGTATTCTAGACTAAATTATTGTTTTTCCTTTTTGCACATTGTTTCCTCATTCATAAAATAATGTGCAAAAATGAAAAATAGCCCATTAATAAAACAGCGTAAGGGCTACATGTAGTAATAAAATTTAGCTACAATTTTAGAGAAAGACTCTTAGGTTTCTAATACCTTGCTGTAAACAAGCTACCCAGTTGTGTTTCACTTTCTGCCAACTTGCAGGCTTATTGATGTCAAATGATTACTTACTGTCCTTTGACATACTATTTACTAAATCCACAATCCTACTACAATCTTTGTCTCTTTTAATTTAGTACAATGTTGGTAATACTGTATTCCAGTGATGGAAGTTTCGGTGATAGCATTTACACCCGTGATTTCATTGTTTAGGACTTCATGTCAAACACGCTTAAATCAATAGAATGACATTACAGAATTTACACATTGACTTTTCTGGATGATATCTCAAACCCCTTTTGTTCTTCTTTTCTCAGTTTCACCACATTTGTAAAGAACAGGATATCAATACACAGTACCATAGGGTGGTGTAGCAAATATAAGAGGTAGACGCATGAAGCTTGTTGTTGTCACAAAGCAATGTTTTTTGAGTCATTTCAGAGTTAACAGTTCATACAGGTTGTAGACAGTATTTTTCTGGCACCATTCAGAAGAAATCTTTTGCAGTTGATGATACATATTCATTGGTATTTTACAATAATTTACAATTTCTGGATTTTGTGTACTACACTGTTTCTTGTGCTTCCTTTTGTATGTCAATGATCTCCTGTGAAGTATGTCTCATCGATTAGTTTCACTTATTCCAAAGTATTAAAGTATTAAAAATACTGATCTACAATGTGAACTATCAAACTAAAGCCATTTTTTTAAGACATTGTTATTGGTTAATAAAATACAAATACCTTGTATCATTTTGGATTTGGGAGGGGGATAGAATTTCAGTGTTTTCCTTGAATGAGGAAAATGATTTGGAGATTTTTCTTATAGTTTGTTGTTGAATCAGATCATTTGTTTCACTTCAAAAAAATCCGTTTAGTGAAACATTGTTTGTATTTGGTCAAGTTTTCTGACCTTATTTACTTGAATGAATGGTCTTTTCTATTTTTGAGGTCCTTTTGTAACTGAATCTGTGATGTGGGAAATGCCTAAATATATCTGTTTAGAATCATTCCTGGGTAGCAAAACAAATATGCTTAAATTTAAGCAGTTGCTTGGTGCTCAGTCTGGTGAATAGGGTGTCGTGTAGAATTGGGACCAGAATGCAAAAGTAATCAACTTTGCAACTTAACGTCTTGTGCTCCTCAAATGCAGCAATTAATAAATGCCAACCTGAGATAAACGGGTTTGAGACCTCACTACTGAGGTCATGAGAAACACTGCATGGTTACATGGAGATTAGTAAAAGAAGTCTAGACAAGATTGATGCAGTTGTCATGGACACATGTTTGTTGTTGGTGGGTTTTTTTTTTTCTCTCCAAAATGATACAGTTTAATTTATGCTCTTATTGCAGATGTATGGCAAAGTGTGGAAAGAAGCATTCTTTACCTTTGCTTAGGTGACAAAAGATACCCTGCTGTGATGATGGTAATGACTCACTTGTATTAATAGGAGTTCCCTGTGATAAGCACTGTTCTATACAAAATGAAAAGTGCCACTCCATGTACTTAGAGTAGACGTTCCTCTGCTTTGCAAGCACTCCTTCCTGTTCAAGTCTTTTATTTCTTCTGGGCATTAACAGCTTTTTGGAGCATTTCAGTCTGTGTTGTCTTTCTCTTTTTCTTTAAAAGATGAAGCTAACGGTAAGCTATTTCAGAAGATGTACTACTACTGATCATTGCTTATTTGTTATATAATAAATATGAAATCCCATTCTGATTTGTGCTCTGCGGTAGGCAACCACAGCAAATTTCTCTGTGAGGCCTTTGGTAGTGTGCAATCCAAGAAAATCACAGAAAACAAAAGCTAGCCAGCCCTACACTGGTTTCTTGTTGACTCCAGCTAACAAGCTGATTTCTTTCCAATCTTCCATGTTTAAGAAGTAGCAGTATTGTTGCTAAATGTTTCTTAAACTTCACAAAAATCTGTCCAGAATTGTGATGCTTGGTTTTCCCCATGTATATAAATCTATTTGGACCCTCCTGCAGTCTTAAGGACATACAATTATTCAGTATGACAGGAAGCAGTACCAATGTTGTCTTTATGTCCCTTTAAAAGTGTGGACATTAGCTACAGTATTAATCTAAAACTCTAGGGATCTTTATCTAGCAATGGAACCTGTTCCACCGCTTGATCTGTGTTGAGGACATTGAGGGGATGAAGGTTGTTACCTCTTCCTGCATCATGCTACAGTAACTCTTCAATATGTATGAGTGTGAAAGTGCATGTGAATAAAACAGTTCACCTCTGAGACATCACATGATTAGCTCCTCAGTGCTCAGAGGCCCTCTCTTTCACTATGGATGTCTTTACCATCATTTTCTAATTCATGGCAAGCCTTTGCCCCTTGCCTTGTGGTTATTTATTTCCTCTACAGTTTCCTATATCTACCTTTCCCCTTCTAGTAACATTTTCAGAGAAATTGAACAGATTAGAGAGACTCACTTCACAACGAATACCTTCAGATATTATAATGCTAGAATTATCCAGATGTTCAAATGTGTCTTCAGTGAGGTTCTCTTGCTTTTCCCCCATCTGTTTTTATTTCTTCCTATCTTTTGACGACCGCATAAGGCGAAAATGCTCATATATGCTTCTCCATATATGTTTTCTTAGAGTTTTTTGTGTTTTTTTTTTATTTTTTAGAGACAGTATGTTAGTGATGTTCAAATTTTCAGGAATAGTACCTGTATTTAGATATTTGTCCTGTGATTTGGGTACAAGGCAGACACTTGGCATCATGATATGTGTGTTTACAATAACATTTATAAAGGCTTTATAGGCAAGTATGTTCATACCTAAAATGAGCTTTGACTTAGTGATACAAATACAATAGTATAACACATGTATCTACCATTCAGAAGTCATCTTCACAAAGCAATTCAGCTTCTTTTACAAAGTCCACTTTTCAGGATGCATTAGTATGCATCCATTTACTTCAATGAAGTCTGAGATTTGCATTACCTGAAGGTCCATCCTGCTAGATGTTTTTCCACTTAAGCTCTTTGTAATTTTCAAGACTGTATTTGTAAAAACAATTGGCAAGTAAGTGAACTTAGGCATGTAAGTATACTGTGGAAAGACATGTAGGACAACCAAAAAAAAAAAAAAAAACGCACTGGGTATCTATCTCTGAGCTCTTGTTATTGGTAAGTCAAAGAAAACTAATTGCATTTTTAAACACAAAAATCAGATCCTCATCATATAATCTACCTGTACAGCAACTTATGCTAGAAAAAAAAACATACTGACTTATCTGTAGAAACACGGACATTATTTTTAATTGCTTGCCAATTGTTTTTACAAATACAGATTACAAATTACATTTGTACAAATAACTGTCTTCCTTATTCTCCAAGTGAGAATAGTGTCTTGCCATATCTCATCCACTGTAAGTTTTAATAACATTTTTAATTAGAAAAGAAATCAAATGCTCTATTAAATACAAACAGATAGTACTGTCAATCCTGACATAGATTTCAAGAAATGGCTTTAATTTCTGACATGATTTCCTGACAAATTTCAAGCTCCATTTCGCTTAATATGAAACACGTTTTGGTTCACAAAGGTCATTCTTTTTAAATACCCTTGAAAGACTTTAAGTACTCTTTAAATAACTTTTTTAAAGGTCATTCTTCCTAAGCACCAAAATAATCTTATTTACCCAAAATCATTCCTTTATATACTGTCCTTTATGCATGTATTTATTATTTCAAATTTCATAGGAATTATCATTTAAACATAAAGTTAACAATAAACAGCATGCAACAATGCTCAGGAGTCTGACTGTTCTAGGTTTTTCACTAATTAACATATAACACTGTACCTTAAGCACTGCATAGCAAAATACTTGTTCACTAGAAATAGGTCTCAAAGAGAAAGCTCATGATTTCTTTTTACCCTATAAATTAATGAAAGACTATTTTCAGGTGGCTTCCCTAATATATCATAAAAGGGCTCCCCCTTAAGAAGACATAGCATTTATTTCCCATCATGTTTGTATTTTATGTGTCACAAAATGGTACATTTGTACTCAAAATGTGCATGTAGTTAATGTAAACCACATGTAGCATTGTGAGTTATGTTTAAGTATGTGATTAAATAAGAAGAACGGATTTTACTTCTGTGAGGGCCCACTTACTTGCTAATAGTTGCTGTGGAAATGTTAGAACATTGAGGGATAATGAGTAGAAGGAGGATTTGAAGCTTGGTGCCTGGAAGTGGATTATCTGAGGTTATTACTGCTTTTACCAAATGCCTTTTCTGTGTATTCTGATTTCATGACACATCTTTCTCGCTAGTTCTGCATTCTTTGTTCCTGCAATTTTTTCTGCTTATACTTGCTTTTTGTGTCCTGTTTGTGTCCCTATACCAAACATTTACTTTTGTTCTTATGCAGTCACCTATTATTTTATGTGTATATGCTTACTTATGTTAGAAAATACTTGTTGATTATGTCATTAGTGGTGTTTCAGCGTTACAAAATGCCTGTGACTGGTTTCACTTTTTTAGTACATATGAGTACATGTGAGTGCAAGCAAATATCTTTGCTGTGCAGCTGGTCTCTGGTTCAAGTCCTGTTGTTGTATTATGCTTTCATTATGCAAAAACTTCAGCATGAAATACTAAATTAATCCCACAAAGATATAGTACTTTTTGCTCTAAAAACTTAGAAAAAGCAGGAAAATCACAGTGCAACGATTCAGAGATCTTTCGTATATTGCCTTCCAAATAAGATGAGCAGAAGAATATGGATCAAGTATTTTATGTCTTTACAAATTCCCTTTACCTGTGTGTAATGCTTAAGCTTGTTAGTACAAAAGCTTTGATTAAATGTGAACAATAATTCCTGTTGAAGGGTTATATCAAAAGCACACAATCATAAAGCTTTTCTGCTCTTTTTTATCTGTCTCCATTGGATATAATATTTTAATTTAATGTCACCAGTTTAACATTGTATCACAGAAATGCTAGCAAGCTTGAAATTAGGTGTGTATACTATAATGGAAGAAATTATAAACTACTTAATCTTAACAGTAGTTACCTTGGGAGGTACAACTTGAGTGTCTACCTGAGGACTCTCTTGTATTTCAAATGGTTTGTCTTGTCTGGCACAGCTGCCTTTGCTTGAATGGTCATTTATTAATTGATTAGTGCTTAGTATACACAGTTTGTATTAGAATGACAATGCTAAGCATTATTTTTATTTGTATTAACATTTGGTTTGCAGAATATACAAGTCTGTTCATATGAAGTGAAAATCTTAGATACTACTCTGGAAGAAATTGTTTAATACTTGCTTTTAAATCACAGAAAGTACAAACTATGAGATGAAGAAAGAGAATACTGAAGAAAGTGTGTGGATATCAACTAAATTTTGTATTTACTCTGTATGTCTGCCTTACGCTTCATTCAAGTGGTAACTGGTTTTAGTCCTTTCCAGTATAGTTCTTCATGCTTCCGAACTTCATTATGCGATGGATTTAGCTGTACTCCTGCAACTGGAAAGCCATTTAAATCTTCTGAAAGCACACTGTCTGTGATAATGATGCCGCCTCTCATTCTGGGTGATTGGATTACTGAGGACAATAAAATACTTGAGATACCACTTACCACACTTAAGATGCCACTTGCCACAGCTCCACTTACCACTTATGTTGTTACAAGAGGATTCCTCCGAAGCTTTTTGCTAGAAGATCATTTTAACAGAAAAATGTTAATTCCTGTCATTAATATGGAACTATAAAGTGTTGTACAGTTGGATATAATGTTGAAAAGCATTCCCAGGAGGTTGAAGGATGTCTTACTATGCAGCTCTCACAGTGCTAATCAAGATCAAACAAACAATTAAAATTTAAAAACTATTCCAAAAAGCATAGAGAGAAATGAAAAGGCAGGCAGAAAGGCTATGATTAATTACTGTGTATAGGAAAAAAATCCATCCCAGTGTGCCCTTGTTACCTATGTACATGCTAGATATTAGATTCTCAAAGTTTTGGAGGTGCTTTGGAAGAGAATGTAGTGAAAATACTAATTCAAGGTGGGTTTTTTTTTTTTTTTGGAAAATTATAAAGATACAGCTAAATAATTTGAAATTCCATCTTCTATTCTCAGAATAGTTGAGTTTTATTCTTAATGATAAAGATAGCTATTTTATGAAAGGAATTGAGCAAGGACCATGATTTAATTTTAGGAGGATACTAGTAAATTGATCTGAGATAATGGATTTTATACAAGACCAGGGTATTTCATACCATTAGATATGGCGTTATTAATAGAAATGTTAATATATATTATGTACGTTTTCAGAATAGAATTAGACTCAGTTAATGTATTGTAAGGATTATGAAAAAGCATTCTTATGCGCTCCAGCAATGGAATCACTCTGCTTTCTTGAGAAACTTCTAGTTTAGAGAACGTTTTGGATAGAAACTTTTTTTTTCTGTGAAAGGTAATATAAAATGTAATATAACAAAATAAAGAAGTCAGTGTAATATTTTTGAGTAGAAATGTGTTATTGTATTTTGAACTATTTTTAATATTAGCTCCTTTTATTTTTTTTCCTAAAGACTATTTGATATATCGTGTGTTTTTTTTTTTTTTTTGTTTCACAACTGTTCTTTCATTTGTTGCTTTCTTACTATTTGAATCTAGCAGCTTCATGTATGCGATTGCCTCCACTATACTATATTATATGAAGTTTTTTTTTAATGTGCAATTAAATGTGACAAAGTCATTGTCTGGTTTTGTGTGTGCAATCTACATGAGTCCAGTGATCTTGAATGTGAAGGGTGTGTCCTTTCTACATACCTGTGTTATACTAAAATAGATGTTTTACACAACAGTGCAAATTTAATTGTGCAGTAAGACAAAAAACAATACTGCTCAGGAAATTTAATGTCCACCCAAAAGGTCAATAGAATTTTTTCTTTTCTTTAAATGTCAGCCTGCTTATTAAGGGATGTAATAGGAATACTTTAATTTAAGCACGGACAATTTTTTTTTGCTTTTACATTGTGTTTAGCTTACGTTAGGACTATTCAGAGATGGGGTGTTCTGTAAAATCAACACCTCTAAGATTGTCAATTTAAAGCACCTTTCTTCATATGCATAACTTGAGATTATATCTGAAAGGTGATTATTCCATTACTGATGTACAATTCATTTTCACTCATTCTGTCAGTTCCCAAGAGCTCTTGGTGCTTAGAATAATTTTGAGCTCATCTCTTTTGATTTTTTTTATAGATTTCTTCCTCTTCAGTTTTCTGTCTTCCTAAAGGTAAAATGTGAGAGATCCTGGCCTTCTTGTGAAAACAAGGCAAGTTCACTTGGAAAGGCAGAACACAAAATGTAACTCTGAATGTAGCTTCTATAAATCCAGCTTCTGCTGCTTGTGTAGACAAGCAAATGAAAGTCCATCAGAATTCTCCAAATAATAGTCAATGGACTGCCTACATCATCATGAAAAAGCCCATAAAAGGCACTTAGGAAAACCCTAGCTGTGCTGTATTACCTGCTGCCATGACTTCATGAGCCTCCGATTGCCGTGAGCTGTTAGAGCAGCCTTTAATGCTTTCTAGTTCAGTTATGCCAAATATTTTTTATGTTGCAAGTCACTGTATGCATCCAATTTGATCATGAAACACAGAAACCCTTCACCCATCTACTCTTCATCTACCAAAGGCTCATAGTCATCTTACTCAGGATGATTTGGTCTCATCACAAGTCGAAGCCTTACGATCTTTCGTGTTCCTCGCTCTTCATTAGAGCTTCTTACAGCTCTTTAGGAAGGTACATTTTCCTTTAAATGTTCTTCTAGAGGAATTTTGGAACTTCCTTTGTTTTCAAGTTGCCTCAGAACCCATAACAGTGTAGGATTTTTTTTTTTTTTTTTTTTTTTTATTCTCTATAGTCCTGAAGCTTTTTATAAAAATAGTGGTAAATATGCTATATATTTTTATAAAGGAAAGGAAGAGCCTTGTACCTAAGGAAAAGAAAGGATACAAGAAGTCCTTGGGAACACCTGATTGAAAACACCTGTCAAAACACTTTGAATGTAACAGTGGAAATTTTAAATTCTTGGAAGTTTTCTATGTTTTTCGCAACCTTTTTTCAAAGGATGTAGAGAGATCAAAGTTGACTATCAAGGTGCATGTTATATGACAATGCTGTTCAGTGCAAAATTGCTACTACACCTACCACTGTTTTAATAACATAGGATCTATGGTTGTTGTTTAACCAAACAAGTTAATTTTATCTTCTGAAATTATGAGACATATGGGTTTCTTTAACAATGTATAGGTTTCAGAAAGCACTGGCTGTGCTCTGTCCCTGAACTATGCCATTTCATTGCTGATGAAAGATGTACCTCAACTTTTCTTTCAGTACAATTGAAAAATCTCTTCTTACTGACCTTTCTGAAAGGCAAGGGTAGTTCAAGTGGTAATCTGAAGACAGAAAAATGGATCTTAAATATCGTATTTCTTAAACTAATTAGGGCATCTGCTTGTCTCAAAATTGTACGTGGAGAACCTATTTTACGGACACAAGTGAGCTTTCCCACTGCCACTAAATTAACTAAAGCTTGTTATGTCTGAGTACTGACACATGGAAAAACTGCCAAGACAGATTTTGTGTCTCTGTTGGTTTGTAGAAAAGGGGCTCATGTTTGAGACCAACACGTTCCTTGCCTGAACATTTATTTTCCAGAAAGAGTATTTTGTATGCATTGAATATGACATGAATAGATTTGTCTCTTCTCAAATTATCCTGTGTCTTCAAGTAATGGAAAAGTGTTTGAAAAACTTTCTTTTGAGCTGAATGTTATCTGTCCTTCGAGTTCCTTGTGTGCTGTGTATTTTCTGACTGTGTTCTTTCTACTTGGTGTGCTGGGAAGGAAAGCAAGGGGAGAAAATAATTCACTACAATAGTGGACGGTGTTCTGTCTTTTGCTTTCAACTACTAAGAAGGATTAAGGGAGATTCAGTGCTACCAGATCATAAGGCAAAATGGGGCCATGGAGCATCAGAACAAAAACTCCCAGGAGCTTCTGGGTCAACTAAGATTAACAACAAATTGACACAAAATGAACAATTCGTACATGATTCAGTAAACCAGGGAAAACTGCCTTGGTAAGTCCAAGTGCTTTTTAGATTGAGGAAAAGTACCTATCTTTGAGTAATTCTGTCGTAGTTCAGGATGAAAGCAGATTCTGAAACAGGAGGGCATGTTCTTGGGTAGCAGTTCCAGCCCAGAGTCAGGAGAGCTGGTCCTCATTCTGTAGGCAAGATTGCAGTTGAAGTCAGTGGAAAGTTTTAATAACTACTTCTCCCAATCTTTCTTGGGGAAAGCATTTCCTTTGTTTGTACTTTTTATGCTAACTGGATTTTGTTTGTGTTTTTTTTTTTTAATAGTGATTCCAGAGTTTATTAGTCAAGTAAATGTTGCGTTGGAGAGCTTCAGCAAGAACAAAATTCATATGTTTGATGATAATCAATTTGTGGACATTTCTAAGAAGGTCTATGATACGATTCATAATATCAGATGCTCAGTCATGGTGATTCGGGTAAGTTTTTGATTTGTTCATTTAATACTCATAAAACAATTATGGCATTTTCAGAAGAGTATAGAACTATTTATGTCAAGTATGCCCCAAATCTTGTATTTATATTGAACCGATGTGGAGATTTTGGGTAATTTAAAGTACACGTGATAATAGGAAGACTGAAATACTGTTCTATACAGAGCAAGGGTACCATATGAGAAGGTTTCAGGAAGATGTGTTTTCTTTAAAGATGTGTTCTTTATAAATATTTATGTATGTCACATTAATAAAGGTCTTGATTTATTTCTTAAATGGGCAACTACAAACCCATCTGTAATGGTACTAAAATGCCTGGAGTTTTAAAATACTGGAGTACTTGAAGTAGGCTTTACCCTTAGGCTTTACTCTTAACCTTATTCAGTGAAAGGTAGGTATAAAGAGCATATTCAGGTGATCCTGTTAAACTCATGTTAAAGTTTTGTCAATTCTAAAGTAGAACACTTAACAACTTGATTTCAATCAATAAAATGATGGATTGCCCTAATGCTTATCTAGTAGTTCATTAAAAAACTTCAGAGAAACCTATTTGTCCATTTTGAAATACAAGTTTGCCAGATGCAGAATTTCCATCTTTGATCCACAAATTCCATTTCAAAAGATGCAAGATAACTACAGAGCCTTAGTATCATTACGTTTGGTAAGTTTTTTTAAGGAGTATAATTAAACATTACTAAAATATGTGTATTACAACTTTCAAAGAAATATTGTCTTTTGTGTTTGGATAATGCTGAGAAACTGAAAAAAAAGATTATTTTAACAAAAACATACTGTAGGGTAATAGGGAAAATCTGGGTAAATCTCTTGAAATACAGTGATGAATAAATTGAACAGCTTGTGTAGGAATTCAGATATGCAGAAACTATCAAGTGTGGAGTCGTTTTTGCTGTTGTCAGTTACGAAATTTTATACTGCAAGAGAAAACCTTTAACACATGCATGGTACACTGTGCTTTCACCATCCCCAGAAGTGAAGTTAGTTTGTCTTAAGTGGTTCCATCTTGCAGTGATTATACATATGTAGTTTTATATGGTGGTCATCAAAATCAGATTACAGTGTCTGGAGAGTTTGCTAAAGTCTGACCTGCTAGTCTTTTTTGGTACTTACATATATATTACAGCTAAGGTGTCACTAATACCATCCAACTTCATTGTAATTGCCTAAAATAGCTAAAGAAAAAAAAACAGGTTGTGCTGATTTGCAATCTTGCAGCATTTTTTCCTATCTGATTTAGGAGTTTCTCTAATTCTTTTTGAATTACATTCAACTTCTACCATATATATTTAAGGAATCTTCCTACATCTCCTGGCTTTGCTTTTGTTTGTTCTTGTCATATTTGACTAGTGTCTTTTGCTAGAGCCTTTTCCAAATATTTCTTTTCTTGCCATCCAGTCTTGGTCAGATTCCATTTACATGTCCCACAAAATGTCATGTACCTACAGCTGAATGAAAGCAGTATGTCCATTTGCTACTCCTTTAAATTGTGTACATGTTGAAAGGAGTCCAGGTTGGAGATGTTTCTATTCAAGAAAAGCCTTTTTGATGAAGTAGTTTAATAGCTATGTACTTCAAAGGAGGTATATTCTCTGCTAATCAGGAAACTATAACACTTTGTTTTTATACATGTCAGGAAAAATAGCTTTTCAGCAGATACTCTAGAGGATAAAACAGGAAAAGTCAGTTATCTGACAGGAAAATGATGCTTATGTGATGAGACCTACCACTGCTATATGTTGCACTAATAGAGGAGATTTGAAGGCTATACCCTTCTCTGTAGGAACAGGAAATGAGAGCAAATTCATTTGACTACAGTTCGTCTCCTTCACATTTTCAGAATTCTGATTCTCAACTACTCCGCATGGTTAGATTGTGAATGCAAGATGTTATTTGATGGCTTCAGTGTTACCTGCTGGCAACAGGAGTGATTCTTAGATGACTCAGACCCAAGAAGAGTGTCAGGCCTTTTATTTGCAAGCTGGACAACCTGCCAATGACTGGTTTCATAGATAGGAGTGACATTTTCCTCTCCTCCACTTAATTCCGAGAGTCTATTCAGGAAAAGTCAAGGGCCAATTCAGAAAAGTGGTTTTCATATGAGAACCTTTGTCAATTAAAGGCTTCTGCACTCTGTCTCTCTTACTTGCTAATAATGGTTGGTTTTGTTCCTCAGCTTCTCAGAAGATTCTTATCCATAGGAGAGGTTCACGTGAGATGAATTTATCTGGCAAAACGCACTGTGTTGAGGCTGTTTCTCGTCTGTTCCTGTTTCAGCGAGCATTGACTGTAAGGGTCTTAGTTAGGACATCTGACCTTTCCCTACATCGAGTAAGCCTCAGTTAATACCCATATTGTTCATCATGCCTTCCCTTAGAGAGTGACTCATATTTTAAAGAACATTACAAAGTTGTTCCTGTCTGTTGCTCAGTGAGATCTGAATCTTCGTATATCCAGCATTCTTGAGCTTGAGCTCCAGGTGATCGTGTCTGAACCTTCATTTTTTCAATCAAAATTCTCTTTTTTTTGGTAAATACTGTGGGAAATATACTGAGGAATATAGCAAAGTCTCAGTCAGTCTCTGTGAAGATGTCGACACTTCTCTGCACAAACTGAGTGTATATTTTTACAGTCCTCTGTGAGGAAATTACTTTTTTTTGAGTGGTTCCATCCACTATGGTTCTGAATTGGGAAGATAACAAGACTGAAAAGACACACAGTGCAATGCGAGTGCACTGTGTAAGTGCATACGACATCTATCCCCAAGTTGGTAAGGCACTGAACAACACTTGAATGGTCAGTATTAATATGAACATTCCTGTATCTTCTACTGCATCTTCCTGCATCTTCTACTTTTCCTTTGCCAGTGCAGCCTGAAAAGGCAGAGGGAAAAAAAAGTATCAGAAGTTACCTTGTGGCTGCACCTGAAGCTGAGGGCCGCAAAGAACAGGCAGACCCCCATCTGACAAAGGAAGAAGTTAGGACCGGTTAGATAATAGCATGTTTCCACGTATCCCAGAAATCCCTGCTGTCCTGAGCAATATATGTGTTTGCCGTAGAAATTAACCTGGCTTGAGATGCATTCACCTATATTTGACTGTACATTAGCAGTATAGCAATTGCAAAGTCCTGATAATAGATCAAGAGATCAAAAAAAGTTCAATTTGTTAAGAAGGGTATGTGCAGCTTTCTATTTAATGAACACTGTTATTCAGAGACTGACATGAGAGAATTTTTTGATGTTTGGTGAAATGATAGCAAGCTACTCCATCATTCCCTGGAGATACTGGCTGCTGGCACAAAGAGCAAGCTGAGTAAACCCTGGCATTCATTTTTTGAGTAGGGATGTTCTTGCATTCCTAATAAGATACATTCCAGACCATGCCAGTTTGATTTCAGTTTGCCTATAAGGAGCTTAATAAATCTGTTGGTTGTTTAGACAGACAGAGTCACCACAGCAGCCCAGGAAGGAAATAAAATCCTTCTCTAGTTCACCGTGAGGGCTCTTTTACATAGTGCCAAAGAACAATGTACTTCTGATTACAGAGGATTTTCAAGACTGAATCAAGGAAAGAAATTGTTGATAATTGAGAAATGCAAAATGAACAAGGACACTGATTTGCACAGGAAGATCTTCCCACATAAAAATAAAAGCAGAAACTCTCCAGATCAGTTCCTCTGGAAGCATTACAAACATATAATTATACAGAGAATGTTTTTACGAATAGCAATTCTAGCTGTAAAATGCTGCCAAATATTGTTATTAATGCAAATTATAAGAAGTGCATTCGAAAGCTAAGGTTTTCTGTAGATATGTAAAACATTAATTTCAGTTTTACAGGTATAATGTAAATAATACTTTATAGGGAAACTAATTACTAGTTGGGGTAGTGCATTAAAAAGCTGCAAGCGAAAGGTCCTTGGAGCTGAAGGATGTTTCCCTTAAAATGCCTTCCATTGTTGTGCTTGCAAGGATTCTTTCTTCCAGTGGTAACTGTTTATTTGAAGTGAGCAGATACCTGATCCAGAGGACATGGCTGCACATGTTTCCTAGAGTTCACATTCTCAATTGCTTCTTTTCACTCTTTAAAAATCTGATTTTAGTTAAGATGTAGGGTCTTTGAGAGCTAGATTTTGAACAGAAGCGTTTGGGGCATTATTTGGATAATAGTTACCGCTGTTAGATTATAGATTGGGGTAGGTATTGAAATTTAAGACGAGAATTTTGCCATATGGCATATATGAAAAAGTCAAAACAGACTGACAATTTTTGAAACAATAATTAAAGTCAGGCTAATGTTAAGATGTATGCTTGAACTTGTTTAAAAATGGTGCTTCTATTTGAAAGTGCAGTTTGCTGAAGAGTGAGACAACTGGGTTCAGGTAAGAACTAACAATGTTCCATTAGGATATTAAACACAATGGAGAGTGCTAATGTCTTCAAATAGATAATAACTACCAATAGTTGGAGCACTAATAAAGTCATCCTAACAGAAACATGAAGAGAAGAGGAAAAGAATTCAAGGCTAGGTTCATGGAGTTTATTTTATTGGAGGAGTAAACAGGTGGGCTTCTATGAGCTCTCTTGTATGAGAGAATGAGGGACCTGCATTCCCTAATTTTATGAAAGGTGGAAAAATGTTTTCCAGTATTCTGTTACTGTATGATATTTCCCTTGTTTTGATGCATTTTTTTTAAAAAATGAGATACATATTCCATATGTTGTACTCGTATATGGAGACTGCTCATTACCTCCTGGGTATACTGTTAGGCTCTTTGAGTATTCATTGCTTTTAGCAGATGTGCCTTTGTTTCCAAGTATTTTTTTTCCATTAAGAGGCTTTATTTGAGCTACGTTCTGCAGCATGTTTTTTTTCTGAGAACTGAGGCAAAGCTTTTTTTTTTTTCTTTTTTAATCATACCTAGGCCTTGATATCATCCGGTTTCTCTTTCAGCCATTAATAAGATTCTATTTTAAATTGTACATTGTACCTTTGCTTTTATTAATAACAGTTATCCTACATATAGCATTTTCATAGCAGAGATGAGTTAGCTCCTAGCAGCTGCAGGCAATCGCACATATAAATTGAACCTCTATTTAAAAGCTAGAGAAAATAAAACAGGGAAACTATTAAGAAAAAGACATTTACTGCAATCTTGCATTTGTTTGCTTTTCTAAGAGAGCTCTGGGATCTCATAGGGAGAAAAGACAAGAGTTCCTGTTGCTCAAAAAATCTTCATTATTAATTGTCTAAAATTTTCATGTTTATAGCCTACACCACATGCGCAACAGGGAGAATTTCTGCAGCAATACTTAGCAAAGTAATTGGATGTGTAACTCAGATAAACTGGCCATTTCTGACCTAAAACAGGTCAGAGGTGACCTGTCCTTCCCTCAACTCCTTGTGAGCTCAGCTGACTGAAAGCAGGACCTTCTGGTACATTTTTGCATGTGCTCTCCTGAAAACTAGGCTTCTGGTATAAACATTGGTGCTTGTCACGTTATTGTCCTTTTCTATCAGGAGTGAATTTTCCTTTCTAAAAGCAAATATGCAGAACACAGAATATCCCATGCAATTCTTGCTTATTTTCTTAATCCTTTCATCCAACGATGGGTATTTCCAGAGGAGATGTGACTGGAGGAGGTTGCAGTATCTGATGTCCTTTAAGAAGGAGCTCAGAAGAAGTGCCTGTCTTATGTTGATGACTGTTTTAATACAGGGAACTTGATCTAGCAAAGGGGGCTTTTTAGGCATTATTTGGTTTCTCTCTTAGGATTTCATCAATCCATTGAGCTTGCCAGGAGGATTACCATGATCAGTGAGAGACAATATTTGTGGATATGTTTGAAGAGTTGGGTCATTCCCTTCTCACATACATGGAGAGTCATGAAAGTTAACTCTCACACAGACCATGCACTGCACATTGGTTCAATGCAGAGAAGAGGACTCTGAATACCAGTTACGTGGTCCTGTTCCCAAACTACATTCTGCCTTGTGTGCTTTCTAAATATGCATCCAGTTTCACAGAATCTCTATAAACAACCACCACCATTGCTCTACCTTGTCTGGAGGCTGGTTGACAGAGTTTGAACAACTGTAAGATACCTGCTCATAGAGAGTATTCAGAACATAACTAGACTTCCATGAATTACAAGTCATTAAGCTCTTTCCATCTATCATCTATCTTTCCAGTGCTGGTACAGACTTTTACAAATTTGTTTTTTAATATCTACTTAAAATAGTGTTGTTTTGCTGCACCAGAGACCAAATCACAAGTATGTATTGCAGAATTGGCAGTGTAAGTTCTTCACCTAAGAAAAGAGGAGGCCACTCGCCTTTTCCATGCCTGTGTGTTTTATAAATTAATCTTGCCTCCTGGCTTTATCTACTGGGAAGGAGCTGAATCAGAATTGTGGCAGTTACACTTTCTATGCTCTTGGAGAGAGTCTAAATAGTATGTGTATGCATTACTCCCAAAGGTGGAACTCTGGAATGAGGTCGAGTTGCAGTGCACTGTAAACATGCATGCCAAGGGGGAATGAGACATGCATAGCACATCAAAAAAAGAGAAAAAAAACCCAGGAACTGTAGTTCTATAACAGTATGTTTCATAAATCAAAATAGTAAGTTCATACTCCAGTTTGCTGAAGAAAAGCTCATGTACCCAGTATAAAAGCATGAGAGAAACAGGATATTGATAACACAACTGCAGAGCTACATCTGAATGTTTTATGTGCTCTACTGTGTTTTGGGGAGTGTGTGCAATCAGTATATTACAGCATCAGGATGTACTTCAGAATCATTGGACTTGGTCATGGTAGTAACGTCATTTGGTAGTATGGACTGCAGAATTGCTAGGGTGCATCTGCTCTGCTTGTTCTAGCTCCAGAGGTGTCTTGTGAGCTGGGGTGAATTCAGCCCCATGGGCATTTCTGTCTTGTGTCCATGCAGTCTGCAAAATTCTTTTCAGTAAAATCTTCCCTTCTCCTGCCATCCAACTTTTTTAGTTCTCACCCGCTTCCTTAGAAGGCAGGATGGATGTCTAACTGGTAGGTGATGACATAAGTGCACTAGACAATGTAACTTGATTGACTTACAGAGGAACTGTGGGTTTTTTGTTGTTGTTGTGGGTGTTTTTTTTGGTAGTTTAGCACTGTTTTGAGCTTTTATTGGCCTATTCATGCTAACCAGAAAAAGACTAATTAAGGATTCAGCAATTTTAGAGTTGAGAGCTCCTATCTTGTGTGTCGGGGATTTCCAACTAATTTTACAGAGGGAGTCCCTCAGAACTGATTTTAATTTTCTAATCTGTATGGTGCTTTATTTATTTATTTTAATCTCAAGACTTTTCATATTACAAAAGCAAAAAAGACAAACTTATTTTCTCTCCTTTCCAATTAGTTTGGTATTGTTTAAATTGCAAATTATGCTGTTGGTCTGGCTTGTTTGTGTTTAGCCTGCTCAACTATTGCCTGTCCATCTAAAAGCAAAATACATAGAATTATGTTTACTGTCAGTGTTTTGTCCACTGAGTTCCAGAGAAAATGGAGTAATATATTGTTCCCAAATTGCTCTATAATGTATGGTGAATTGACTAAGGCAAATAAAGTAGTAATTATCAGATATATTTAGAGACGGACACCTGTTCCTTTTGCAGGTTTATCCCTCGAGTTATATTAAAAAAAAATCATTACAGGGAAATGTTATGTTTGTGCTGCAGAAACCAGATATGAAATAACTTTAAAATGTTCAGTGGCATGATCAAATATGCATACTTGCAGGTCTCTGGTACTTTTTTCTCCCTGGTATATAATTTGACTCCTTGGCATCTCAAGGCAGGAACACCAGCAGGTGTTGGAGATGCTGTTTTGGGAAAACCATCTCTAAAGAACAATGCTGCACGTGTTCAGTTTCATTCCCAAATTCATATGTGCTTTCTCAAAATGTCTATGTTCATGCCCCACAACATACTTGGGAAGTCATCTCTTATTATTAATAGGTGATTATATTTACATCTGTATTAGTGCCGTTAACTCAGTTATTATTATTATGATTTGGCCTTGCAGATACCTAATCAATACTCCATCCCACAACAGTTTACGTACATTACAATTTAACATGCTATCATTTCTTTAAATACTAATCTCTATTTTGTACCAGGTCAGTTTTTTGTTCACAAATAAATGAAGTTAATCACTATTTTTTGGCAAACAAATATATATGCTATTTTGCCTGTATTTTTTTTTTATGTACCATACAGCAAACTCTGAAGTTTCTGATTTTCTGCCATTAGTTAGGCACTTTCATTAGTTGAGACTTCTACTATAGCCAACAAATTGGATAGCCCTTCTGATTCTTTGTGTAATGGTATAATTTTTGTTGCTGAGTAAATAAAGCAAAAAGATGCATAGTAATTTTTTTTTGAAATTCACATCCTGTTTCTTCCTGAACACATGAGCAAGTTGTTACTCTGATGAGTTTCTGTAGTGTACCGAAGTGTTGCAGTAATAAGTAACTGCTTTGAAGAGTGGGGGTACTTTCCAAAATTCTTTACACTTTATTAGTAGAAAAGTAGATTAATTAATTAATTAATTAATTTTTAAATAAAGATAATACTTTAAAGAATAAGAATATTTTTTAATAAATACTTTTAAAGAAAGGTGATGTGCTGTCACACAGGGCAGGAAAAGGGAGACAAGCGAGCAAAAAGTTGATGCTTACCTTTTTTATCTCAAACATCAGAATGGAAGCTAAAGCACAGATACATTGTTAACTTCACCCAAGGAGGGTGGCTCTTCTCCTCCCACATCTTCATGTCCCCTTTCCTTAGACTATTGAGTGAGAATCAGCAGGGTAGTTAGAGAATGACAGATATTTTTGAACAACAAAGAACAGAAGCTATCTGGCTTTTGTGCTTCGGCACTACTGCCCCCTCAAACTACCGAATTTTGACCTTGTGGCTCATTGTACCTCCTTCCCACAGCTACCTCAGTGCATCTGCTACAGCCATTTGCACGGTTTTGCTGCCTTCTGCTTTCTGAAAATGAAAAGGGTAATGCTCTTGTTTGTGCTGCAGTAGGAAGTAGGAGTTGTATTTAAATCTCTGTTCTTTAGTTCGCTCACAAGGAAAAATTACAGCTATTTGTTTTTTGGTGCTTTGAAAATTAGAATATAATTTTGATTGTAAAAATGTCAGAAAAAATATTTTAACTTTTTTTTTTGAAGAACCTTGACTGGGAATAATGTTCACCTTCATCCTTTTTTTCATTGGCATTGTCTCTCTTTCTTATCATATTTTGCTGGGAGCTTTCTGGTTTTAAGATTACGTATTCTTATTACATATAAAAAGAATAGTGGGCAAGGGAAACCAAGTCCTTCCCCCCTATTCTACCAGATGTCTAAATGTCCCCAAATTTTTCCTGATTCTTTATAACAATTGCCAATTTCCATGTCTTATAATGGAATTTTTTGTTGTTTTGTTTTTTGGCTTGGATTGCTAACCTGAGATGTTGGTGATCTCTACTACATTGTATCTATAAAGAGTAGGTCATCATACTGTAGGAGCTTGAAAAGTAGATGCTCCCTTCTAAACCAAGAATACTTAGATTTTTCTTACTGTTTTATGTATATGTTGTCTCCATTCTTCTCTCAGGAATGAGTGAAGAATTTTTTTTTGTAAATGGATGCATTAGTGCATGAGAAAGCATTTGATGTTATCAGGCTACATCTCGCCAGCATTATCCATATAGGTCTGATTGTGAAGATTTTCTTTCCTCTGAAAAGCAGTAGCTCACAAGCAGTGCTGCTTGGTTTTAGTCTGTTGTTATTGTCTCGGTTCCTGCTGAGAGGTCAGGAAGAAGTTTCTTCCTCCACAGGGTCCAAAACTATAGTCTGTGGGCTTTTTCCTCAAATTTTAGGAAATGATCATTGAAGGAATCTCACCTTGATAGTGTCTCATAGAGACTCATCACTAGCATTTGCTTTTTCTTTTTCTGTCATGTCCCTGTCCTTTTCCTTTCCCCATCTCTCTATCTTCATTTCCCTCAAGAATCTTTAATCTCTTCTTCTCAGTCGCTTCATTTTCTCTCATGCTTTGATCTCATCCCCACTGATGCAATCCTTTTCCTTGCATGCACTTACTGTCACTCCAGAGTTTTTCCCTTATACAGTTCTTTGTTGTGCCTGTTCTGGAAGAAAAGTGCTCCACTTACACGGCTTTAGTTGTTGTCTTCCTTTCCTCGTTAGTTGTGTACTTCCTAAAACTGCTGGTTACACTTCCTGTCTTGCTTGACTGATTGCAACACAGCTCTAGTTCCTTCATTACGCTAAAGCTTAGGTTCCTCCCTGTCATCCTCATCATCTGCAATGAACCAGACATTTTCAGCACAGTAGAACAGATAACTTTTGATAGAGAATGATGTCCTTCCTTATCTTGTATGGTTCTTTTCTGTCATGAGTTCATCTTTGACATCAGGGGTATAAGCTGCCCTTGGGAAGATCTTAATCAATCATGCCCTCTTTCTCTGGCAATTCTGTGCTGGATAGTTTCACAAGCAAAATTGTATTTAATAACCGTGTATTTGGCAGTATTTAACAGAAATCATCTTGTAATTGCTTACTGTTATCTCTGAACATAACTTCAAGCTATCAAATCTTCCTTGGGGTTTGCCTTCTTTCACAATTTCTTTTTCAAAGAGTATTGTAGATCTTACAGCAATGGCTATTGGGTTAAGACCAATGTTTGTCATAGTGGGCAGCACTGGTTCGTTATATTGCCTCTACCTGAGTTCACCTGCCATTCAGCTGTTGTTTCCTGCCATTTAATTAGATTTATTAGATGGTCCGTCTTTGAGATAAGAGCTGATGTCTTCCTCTGTGTTTATATAGCACATAACAGAGTAGTGTCTGGTTCAAGATTAAAACTTTCTAAAAGCATTTGCAGTAAAGTGTTTGCTCAGAACAGATGTTTTTATTCTGTATGATGACTGAGGTATTGCATGTTTCTCTTACATTTTAGGCTCATTTTGTTACTGATGAAACTTTCTGGTTCTCTGAAGTAATGGTGAGAGTGTCTTTTGTACATTTTTGGGCTCCCCAGAGAGCCTGTATTTATACAGTATAATGAACAATAATTTAATGTGACAAACTGTTTACATAAAATTACCATAAAGAATAATACAAATCTACTGTAAACAAATCAGCAAATTCAGTTATTATTCAGATTAGCATGTGCTGTTTCTGCTGTGATATAATGCTGTCACTTAGGCCTTTCATAAATACAGTTGTCTCATGTAAGTAAGGGTAATCAGCTTGTTCTAAATACAACTGGCATTATTGTGTGCATGTGTGGTTTTTTTTTTTCTTTTATTGGTTAAACAGTATTGGAGAAATGATCGGAGAAACAGTCATACTGAGGGAAACTTGAAAGACATTGCATTCATTCAGCATAGTGTGCTGAACCTTTATATTTGTAGAAGCAAGCTGCTGGCTAAATTGTTTACAAATACTAGACTGTGAAAGAACTTTCTCCATTATGGTGTTTATTCATGATTGGAGTCAACACTTGACTGTATGATCCTTTTTTTTTTTTTTGGTTTGTACAGAAGTGGATGGCATGAAGCGCTTTGTCTTGCATGCTACTTGAAACTTGAATACTTGCTTGTTTAGGGATTATGTTAGCCTGTATGTTGAATATGTTTATGTATTTAGTTGTTCAGAAAATAGTCCTCGCTTTCCAGAAAGCAGAACTTACCAGAATGGCTTAGTAAATCATTGGAAAAAAATCATTGCAGTGTATTTTCTGGAACTTGAACATCTTGCCCAAAGTCTTTTTTCTTATGACAAGGAAAAAGAATGTGTATTCCTTCCTTGCCAATTGGTGCTTACTCCTACTGTAAATATTACTAAAGAAATGGAATGAATATTATTCTGTTAAAAACAAGGACTGGGAGATATTGCAAGGTGTTACAAATTACAGATACTTTATTGAAATGGGCATCTTGTCACCTTCTTCCCTGGAGTATGAGAAGTGCAAACCTGGAATTGAAAATTAAGAGCTCAGATGGTGATTCTGAATCAATCCTGTCAGTGCTAGTGCTAGTTACAGCTCAGAGACCTTAGTGTAAACCTGGCCATAGATTCCTTTTACTGATCATAAATGTTGGCACAATCCTTGGCCTTGCTGAAATTTTTCAATATCAGGTATTTTCACTGTGGAATCATTCATCTGCCAGGGTAGACTCTTCTTAGAGTCATGCTGAGTACATTACCGAGGTGTTCAATAGTCTACTAAGGTGGAATCACATTACAAAAATGTATCAATAATTAGCTATGTCTTAGATTATGATTACAGTTACACTAGTATGGAAATTGAATAGCAGTTTTATAGTCATGTCATTCACTGTTTAGACACTGGTGTAACAGAGTGTAGGATGTAACAGTAAAAAAATGATTCTTTTTTGTATGTTTGTTTTAAATCTTTTAATAGTGTTTTTGATTTATTTTGTAAATGCCTTAGGTTTTAGCATAAGTTTAATTTTATTTTTTTGCTGTTAATGATACCTTCCAGCTTTTCATGCAACTTGAAGCACTATTATTTTTTTGGAAGTGTAGTTGCAGCTGTAGAATGTGCTGCTGCTGCTTACATGTAAGCATACGTGTAAGGAGGCAGGGTAGTAGCAAGGAATCTGATTCAGAAGAACCAGTAACTGTGAAAATAAATTATTTGGAGAATTAAAAGAACAAACAAACAAACAAAACAGACTACTTGATAAATGAAAGACTATATTTTTAAGTACTGCTTATCTGAAAAGATAACTAGAAACTACCCATCTAAAGTGGCTGGGACTTGAAACTCTGTTCTTGAAAAGAGAGAAACACTTCATTGTTTTCACTAATAACTGACTATTAATAGTATTTATTGATACGGAAATGTATTGCAGCAAGGGAGTACTGTGCAACATCTAGGATATGGATTACATTGACGTTTCATCTTTAAAGCACCATTGCTTTGATATAACTAAACCATTAGTTTTTGAGGTTCTCTGGTTGCTCACAATAGTAAGTGCTTTAGTTATTAGCAAATCAGAGTACTTTAATTGTGTTATTTGCAAGTTAAACCAGTAAATAAAATCACTCTAAGTACTCTGTTATCTCCCAAGTAGTAGCCTGCATGAAGTGGTTACAGCAAAGATAAGAAAATGCAAATAATTCAGTGTGTTGCACAGAAATGTGTCTTATCTGAAAGGAGAGGACCATTTCCTTTCCTGTAAAAATGCTCTATCAAAAATGGTGCATAAAAAGTGATTATTTTTTGCCCTTCTATTAGTAGGAACTACAACTATCCTAAAAGGTGTAGGATTAAATTTACCTGCAAAAACAGTAACTACTTTCATGTTATGGCGTCATAGAATCGTTATGGTTGGAAAAGACCATTGAGATCATCTAGTCCAACCCTAAGCCCCTCAATACCACACTTGGTGAACTATGTCTTAAGTGCCTCACCCACACGTTTCTTGAACACTGCCAGGGACAGCGACTCCACCACTTCCCTGGCACCCTGTTCCAATGCTCAACTATTCTTTACATGTGAAAATTCTTCCTAATGTCTAACCTGGACCTCCCCTACTGGGGGAGGCCATTTCTTTTTGTCCTATCTGTAGTTTTGCTGGAGAAGAGATTGGCTCCCACTTCACTACACTATCAGGTAGTTGTAGAGAGCGATAAGGTCTGCCTGAGCCTCCTTTTCTCCAGACTAAATAACCCCGGCTCCCTCAGCTGCTCCTCGTAAGGTCTGTGCTCCAGCACCTTTACCAGCTTCATTGCCCTTCTGTGGACACACTCCAGCACCTCAATGTCCTTCTTGTGGTGACAGGCCCAAAACTGAGCACAGTATTTGAGGTGCAGCCTTGCCAGCGCCGAGTACAGGGGGAGTGATGGTAATATAGTAAAGCTGTATACTCTATGCTATACTGGGAATAAAAAGCTGCCCTTAACTGTCCAGAGTGAGGCAGTGGCATCTTGGGCAAGGTTATGTGGTTCTCAAAGAGCTTTGCTAACAGTGAGTCTCCATGAGCCAGAACAGGCTTGTGGTTCTTGTTCCAGCATCTGCCCTTCTCCATACCAGCATGTGACTGGCTTTCCTCCCTTGGGATTATTGCCAGCATAGGTGGGGACGTGATTCTTTACGTATTTGTTACTTCTTCTTTAATGGTATCAAATTTAGATCAGTTAAAGCCATATGTCAGTTGTGTTGACCACAGTAATTGGTGTCTGAGCCAGATGAATAACTAACAGCCTGTGTTCTTCCACCTATACTTACTGTATTAATCACAGTGCTGCTCACGCGGGGGAGTTTACCTTCTGCGTGTGTAATTTTCTCAGTGAGAATATCAATGCAGCAGGTAACAGATAACTTTATCTTCTTTATATTTAGGGCTGATTTGCTGTCAGAATAAGGATAAGTGTTTTACTGTTTAAAACCAGCTTGGCTCCCTAGCAAAATGTTTCACCTGTGTTTATGTCTGCTGACCCCACAGGCTTGTCCTGCTAGATACACTCTGGGAGCTTAGGTGGAAATTTGATGGCAGATTTTCGAACACTAGATTTGTGAAGAACATGAGAGGTGTGATTATTTTTCTGTAAGTACAGAACAGACTTGAATAATTGTTTCCTGTGTTAGTTATGAACTAAACATCAAAAAGAAACAAGTCTTTTCCCATGGAAGTACAGATTTGTTTGATGTCATGACAGATCTCACTAATGCTATGGCCCTGTTTGAATACTAAGCTCAGTTTGCTTGCAGGCCAACAAATGACTCAAGTTTGTTGTCGTTTGTTACATTGGATCTTAGAGCTTGTGCTCTCGGGTTGGACTGCTCGATCTGCTCTTGCTGTTTATTAAAATCTCTCAGATCAGAAAGTAGGTGACTCGCTCTGCCTTCTAATTGTAGAAAGGATTTGAACAGAAGACTTCATTTTCCTGAAAGGAAAATATCATCCTATCTGATAGTGTTACTGCTGTATTATTTGTTATGTGTGAAATTGTCCCATGCATTTGTAGAATGGAGCAGATTTTCCAGTTCATAGGCCTGGCCTCTAACTAGAAAATTACTGTGGTGTTAAATCTAGATTAAATTTTAGGCCATGTTCATCAATTAAAATAATAGTTTTCTTCTGATACTTTGCATTCCAGAAAACGCAATTACAAATATTAGCAATAGCTTAACTAGAAATGGAGTGATTCACTCATATACAGTCAATAAGATTGTGAAATAGGTCAGAGTTTTGGCAACTTTTTTTTTTTTTTACCTGTTTTTAGCCTAACTGAGTTTTTGGCTGTTATACATCTGTTCTTTTCTGTTTATTCTTGAATACTTTGATGATCTGATATGTTTACCTAGTGTCTACAAAAAAAAAAAAAATCAAAAGTATTTAGTTTCCAAAAATATAATGTCCTCCCCGCTTCCCCTCCCTGCCACCAATTGGAATAAAAAACAACATAAATATTCTTTAAATATATTCAATATAAATATCTTACTGTGAAGATGTAGTGTGGGATCTCTAGAAGAATTACAGTGCTGCATTGCAGAGCAGCTGTGCACTGTCCTGTCACATGAGTATTGAATGTTTGTATCCTCTTCACTTCTTTTCCTTTCCCTTTTTCTTGTTCCTTTTCTGTTTTCTCTCCAGTTACCTTTTTTACAGTGTGTCTTGTGTTATATATACATTTTCTTTTGATGCCTGGTACTAAGGTAGTCTAAGAATTGTTTAAAACTTGAAAACTGGAATTCCCATGGGGTGCCATCCTATTCGGAAAGGGTAACTATTTGGAATATGAATGTAGGCAGTGAGAACATGCATGTTGTAATTCAAGAGATTTAATCCACCTTTCATGTACCTAAATCTCATTTCCAGATTTAAATTCAGAGCTTTCTGTTATGCCTCCCCATGCAAAGTAAGGGATGTGCTAGACAAACCTGCAACCGTCATAATACTGTCTGGATATGCAATTTAAGATAATTGGTATTTTAATGAAAGTTCTATATGCACAGTTTTCTTACAAGGTAGGCTTTAGCCTTCTATTTCAAAAACTAAATCCTGATTGCGCTTTCTGTAAAGCCACTAAACAAAAGATAACCAAAAACAAAGTGGTAGATAAAAGGCATCATTATTTATTGTCATCTGATACCTGGAGCACCCATGCTGCTGAGAGATTTCTCAATTTATTTCTCTGATCAAAATAGTTGAAAAATATAGAAAATATAGATTTCTTCCACTTCCAATAGGATTTTTGGGATCCTGTTTTGGAAAGTAGAAGTACAGAGTGGGGTGAGAGCACTCCCTAGCCATCCTCTGGGTAGGAGACGTGAGTACCAATCACTCTGACTTAAACCTGTCTAAAGTGAGAGAACCTTCCAGTATCTTGAGCTAGAAGGTACTGCACTAGTCATTAAACTAGTTGTTCTTTTTTGAGTCAGCAAAAGTTTTTTTAACACGTTTGTCCTGGTCAATCAAAGGTGTTTCTGAGTATGCACAGGAGGAGAACCATTGCGACTAGCTCACGTTTTGTTTTAAAAAGTGAGAAAAGTGTTGAATTTCAGCTGGTCCAGGGTAGAATCCCAGCTGAGTTGGGAATATAGGGAACACAAGTTGGAAGTAGGCATCTACATTCTGCTTGCATTTTTCATAAGGAACACTGGTCTTTCTGGATTAGTCTCTTAGCCTTTAATAGTTATTCCAGCACAACATAATTAAATCTCTCAAAGTTACAATTTCCCTGAGGACACAATAGTGTTTTTACAGTAGTGTTTCAGTGATGAAATCTGTACGATAATGTCAAAAAGTAGAAAGTGAATTTGTGTCCTTGTTTAAATCATTTGATTATACTAGGAGAAAAAGCTTTAAGGGATGAATGTTTGTTATCTTCTTCTGAGTCCAAGCCTGCTATGCTTAGGATGAAGTTCCAAGGGGTAGGACAAGCCTGCTTTAAAAGCAGGCTATATGTCACTTTGGTGGCAAAAATATGTTATACCACAAAATGTATACTTTTGTGAAAAGCCATTGTGGGTGGTGTTTTGGTTTTAGTGTTTTTTTTAGCTGTACTGGTACAGTAAAATAACTACCAACTAATTAGTTGGGAAAGTGTGCTTTATGGAAAATATAAGGAAAGCAGAAGTTTAATGGGAATTTAATGTATTTTTAATCTCTGAGTACACTGCTAAACTATGTGCTATTAGGATTATATATGTGAAGGTGTTATGGGTCAGATTTAACCTTGATATTATAATCATTTGACTCTGGTAATTAGGTTGCTTGAAGGTCTGACTCTTGAACTCTGTTTGACAGAGATATGGGAAATAGAGAATTTTACAGAGAGAAAATAAAAGCATTCCGCCTTTGTGAGTGTTAGTCCTCATCCACCCATCTCACTCCAACTGTATTGTGTCTCCGTGTGGTCTCATGTTGTGGCGCAGGTCACTGAGCATTTGTGACTACTTATTTATCATATTTTAACTTCTAGATCTTTCTGTACCCTTTTAAATGCATTTAGAATTTTATTTCTTGAGAAGGAAAACTCCATCTAGATCTTCACATCTGATTTTGTTTTGTTCTCTGCTTGTTTTCTCTATCCTAATTTTCACTGCATATCAAAATAGTACAGTAAAAATCGGTTAAGGTTTTAGAAACAAGCCCTCAGAAGTAAATACCACAGCTGAGGTTTTCTTCAAGCTCGATGCATTTTCTCTGTAATGTGTCGTTCTGCAATCTGCTCTGTGCTTAGCAAGCAGGAGTGATTTTTTTCACAGTATTTTAGCTTAGTTCACAGGCCTAGTATTAAGTTAGACCCATATTTGGTTTTTGTAATTTACTGTAGTGTGCTTTAATATCCATGCCAGTGGCATATATGAGCATATTAATATGCTAGTAGTTCCATGAAAGAAAAAAAAAAGTTTAAAAATAATTATTGAGTGGAATATAGATATTTTTGTGGAGGAGGAGCAATAATAGCATGGCTGAACTGGTTCTGAAAAGTGGTTCTGATTAATATAAAGCATATGAACTCATCTGGATTAATCAGATGAGTTCAGATTAATCTGTATTCAAAACTGAGTTTCCTGTATGAGGAAATCCTGGAGTAGGAGCTAGGTTGTGTAAAGTATTGCTAGTCCTATTCTAGACGTTCAAGCACTAATAGCCCATAAGGGGAATTAACAGCATGCCGCAATAATGAATAACATGTACAATGGTTATTGATTTTGTATCTATTTGTTAGGACTTAAATTAATTAGAGTTAAGGTGTAATCCCTATATAGCTCTAATTTGTATTTAAACTAACAGTCCTTGTAAAGGAAAGCATATTCCTACTGTAAAAGCAGGTATTCTGTGGTAATCTGTGGCTAAAAAGGTACCTTTGCATTTTAAAGTACTTGTTGGAACTAGGATTTACAAACTCAAACAATGTGTAATATTTGTCTTTACTCCTATCATCTCCAGTTCTAGTTCACTAATTCAAATACAATAGTATTTTTAGTAACTGTTTGTTTCTGTAACTTTTTCTTAAAATCATTCAGAGCTGAAGACTCCTCAGTATCTTCAAGCGATCTGTTGCACTGCTTCTTACTTTTAGAAAGTGGTGCTTAAAATCTACCCTGTGCATCTCCTTTGTTGGAGGTAAAGGCACATCTTGTCCTGTCTGTCGAGGACAAGTGGAAGAGATTTTTCCTTCTTTGCACGATTTCTTTTGTACTAAAGCATTTTTGTTTGTTTATTTTCCAAATCATGCTCATTCTTGTTGCTCCCCTTTCCTTCAGCTGGTTCACTTCCCTTTTGAAGTGCAGTGTCTAACACGAGAGTACAGCACAGCTGCAGTCCTTTGGTGGAAACCTCAGCTCTTAGTAGGCTAAGACTGATTTCATATCATTTGCTGACTCTTGCTACTGTGCAACACACTGACTGCCTTTATTTTCAAGAATATCATGTTGCTGCTTCCTTTTTACAAGCCTGTGATCCACTCTAACTCCCAGGTGCTTTTCTGCAGAGCCTCCTTCTTAGCCACTTTGTTCCTTTCTCTTAATGATTTGTTCGGTTGATTTTTCCTGCCTAAATAATCTGCACTTCGCATTTTTGTCATGCTGTCTTTCTTTTTAGTCTCTTTGTCAAGGTTATGTTGCGTTCTAATGCTGTCTTTGCACTCACAGTCTGTCTTGGTTTGGTATCGTGTTCAGATTGAGCAAACCTATTCCATTCTATCATGCCAAGATTTTATGCAGTACTGAATTTTGGGACCGAGTGCAGATGTCTGCCTGTTGATTTCTACTTGATAGATCCTGTCTATTTGACAGAGAGCCTTTGGTAACTTTTCTGAGCATAATTTTCCAGCCAATAATGCTGCAAATACTATCAGATTTTCATTCAGAACCTCTTTTTCTAGGATAGTATATCGTGAAAAAATATACAGAGAGGAAATAATAAGAATAAATTTCTCAAACTGATATGTTGAAGAGAGGGGAAGCATCCTTGCTGCTTCTGTTTCATAAAATTTTAAAGCCCAAACATCCCTAAATTAGACAACTAATGTCTTCACGGATAAACCTGAGTATTTTTCACATACTAATAAATGTTTTAATAGTGAGTCACTACAAAGACAACTAAACAGATCTCTAGCCCTTAAAAAGCTGTAACAAAACTAAAAAGAAAATCTCATGTAGGACTAATGAGTGAAAATATTTTAAAAATCTGGAGAGATGATAATTCCACTTGAGAACGGGCCTTCCGTGATAAAAGCTAACAGCCTCTTAAATCAGAGTCAGGTTATTGATTTGTGACATGAATGTTGTTTTGCACAGTGATATGCTTAATGGGTGATTTAGTTCCACCTCAGCTGGCAACTGGCATAGAGCATTCAGCAGCACTGGTTCCTGAATGATGTGCAGTGTGGGTGGATGCATGTTCTGGGCACAGGAAACTATTTGATAATTAAAAAGTAGGAATGAATGCAACAAGTGCAGGATTAGCAGGCAGGGTGTTATTTTCACTGACTTAATGTCCAGGAGGAATATCTGCTAAAACTGAATTTGGTGTTTCAGCAGGAACAAGTATCAGTTCTAGGTGGGGATATTTGGGAAGGATGACAGTGAATGTAACCTGTGCGTTCTGAATTGGGCTATGCAACAGCTTCTGTGTTCCAGAATCTCAGAATGGTTGAAGTTGGAAGGGGATTCCAGAGATCACCTAGTCCAAACCCCCTGCTTGAGCAGGATCACCTGGAGCACATTTCCAAAGACTGCATCCAGGCAGGTTTTGAGTATCTCCAGAGAAGGAGACTCCACAAACTCTCCAGGCAAGCTGTTGCACTGCCCTGTTACCCTCAGAATGAAGAAATACTTCCTCATGTTCAGATGGTATTTCTGTACTTCGTTTGTGTCCACTGCCTCTTGTCCTATCGCGGGTCCTGAAGAGAGCCTGGCCCCATCATCTCTGCCCAATCCCTTCAAATATTTCAGATATTTGTTGATAAGATCCCCCCTCAGTCTTGTCTTCTCCAGGCTGAGTAAGTTCAGGTCTCTCAGTCTTTCCTCGTATGAGAGATGCCCAATCATTGTGGTATCCCTTTGCTGGACTCGCTCCGTGTCCCTCTCTGTTGTGCAAGGTTTTGACTAATAGGCTAATTTTACTTATAGGCTGGATGCTGAGGGAGGATTAGCTGACGCTCAAGACTTCAGGAAGTCATTTCACGTAATCCAGGATGTGAAATTCACTTGGTATTTGAAATCTTAAGTTGAAGGATATATTAGC
>JAUBNY010000489.1:1581070-1592070 GCA_032275445.1 Crypturellus soui
ATTTCTTTTCTGCTTTATTAGGATTAATGGCCAAGCTGTTGAAGCAACCCTCTCTGTTCTCTCAAGGCTGCTCCAGATTGCTTTAAAACAAACAAACAAACCTCATCACCATAACAGGGATACGACTCTGTTACCATCTCTGAGCTATGCCCTCATTCACTGGCAAATTCTCTTCCTTTGTGACCTGGTGGATATATATATTTAACTCTGAAAAATGTCACAGCTTCAAGAGAGAAGCATGACAGATGCTCAGACAATTAAAACATAAGTTTTATCATGAGTTAGAAAACAGTGATTTTTGCAAGGCTAACAGGACCACACTTGGGAGATTTTTACAGGAGGAAAGTATTTTTATCCTATAATTACAGTTTGGCTACAAGCCATACCCCTATCTGAAAGCTATTTGAAAGAGTACACTGTTACAACTGTAATAAAAACCAAGCAAACAAAAATAGCACAAACAACTTGAGTTTGCCAAAATCAAAGGTGCTCAACATAAAGAGGTAACTTCAGATTTAAGGCTGCCATCTCATGTATTCTAACTTGGGAGAAAGTGGAATGTTTTCGGTGGAAAAACATAACTCTAAACTACGTCTGTGTATTCTCTGTGTTCGAGTATTTAAAATGGCTAGCTGAGTCAACAACAAACTCCTCGGCATCTCCTCAAATACACCCAAACAAAACCTAATGTACGATGCTTTCCTGGTCAATTACCCTCCAAGTGTAATTGAGAGAAAAGCAGCAGGTCAAACACCGAAGTTCAACTTCATGTCTTTTACCAAGTCACGGTCAAGAACTAAATCTGAAGATATTTGCTTCTGGTTATAACACTTCTGTGAACATAGGCCCTCCTATGTTCTATGCAAGTTTTAAGAGGAAACGTCTTCCTTAGTACTCACCGGGAATATTTCGACATTGTGCATGTTCTACTGTGCTCCTGAATAATTTGCAGCAGTCATAACTGTTGGTACTCAGGAGAAAGACTTCTAGGTTATTTACAATACACACAAAGCAGACACCAGAGTATTCTTGTTGTTTTTTTTTTTTGTATTATTTGTAGCGAAGAATAAAATTTCATGACTGTAGGCGTAACTTAAATTTCTTTTATGCAGCAAAGCAGTGCATAACTCAGAACTTATTATTGTACATTCAGATCAGATCAGTTGGGATAATTTTGTTTTAATGTTTAAACTTCAAGAAATATAAAAGCCAAATTACCTCTGAAAGCTTGTGGAGCTTGCAGAACAACATATTAATGTATTTCAGAACAAATGTATTAGCAATGAAGTCATAAAATGCTTGCATCAGGTTTTCCTGCAGCATTTGGGACATATTTAATAATTGGTTCCACAGACAAAGCAGCAATGTGCAGCTTTTCAAAAGTGGAAAATAATGCACATAATTCTATACTCCATGTGTGTTGTGCATTTAAAGTTCGGTTGATTGAAGAAGCACCATCCACTAAACATACTACGTGTACTGTTCTTGAAATAGTTTTAACTGGAAATAACAATGGAAAGCAAAGGAAGGAGAAGAACATGACCCACAAAACTCCCCAAAGCACTCACAAAGCTCTCACAAAATGTCTGTATTTGACCATAAAAGCCAGTGGCGGGTGTTTCTTTGGGCACAGGATATTGACTGAAGCATGTGAAAGAGTTTTATCATTTTCCCAGAAATGCAGAAAGACTGTGGTTCCCCCATTTACAGTAACTTATCAGTTACTGAATACTAACATATTTGTTATGTATTGCTCATTACATGACTCTCAAAGTTTGTCTTCCTACCACCATCTGAAATAAATACACCTCAGTCAGGCAAAGGTCAATGTTTTCATCTATCTTGGAAAAAAAAAAAAAAGGAGGAAGAAGCAGCTGTGTGGTCTGTAAGCACAGGTTAATCAGATAACAATTTATCTGGGCAAGTCTACTGAACTTTATGGTCACTTCTGGACACCCATTGTAGAAGTCAATTAATATACTGTTAAGAGACAAGGTTATGAAAGTGAAACATGAGGAAGGAAAGTAAAATAAAATAAAAAAAAAATCAAGACCTACCCCACATGTAATCATATAAGGAAGCTCCAGAGGGAAACACCAAGGAGGGCAGTCAGAAGTTAACTAGTGAAGTTGCAGAGAGAGAACAGGGCAAAGGAACAGGAGGAAAAAGATGGAGACACCCAGTTAAGACAGACTGATCTGCCACTACAGGCACTGCAAGCTTCAAATCCAACATGTCAAAAGAAGTTCTAAAGTCAACAACTGTGTCTCCTTTTTCCTTCATAAAGCAGATGGTAAGTATTTAGCACAGAGAAAACCAGGAACAAGGCCTTCACGAACACTGTCTAAACATACTTGACTTGATTATCTCTCACAGCAGATGAACAATCAGTCCAAGGAGACTGATTATGTACATCAGCATGCGTTACTTAACACCATAAAGGCTGCAGATTCACAGCTAACACAGGTGTCAATTAAACAAAAATTCTGCAATTCAATTTCAAGGTGAATTCAGTGCTCCTTATAGAAAGCTGGAGTATTGAGTGATCTGGCTGTCCTCAAGCGATAAGTACAAAAGCAACCATGCTGCTCTGCTCCAGCCCTGCTTGCAGGCATCACCTGTTGGATGAGGCACTGTGCAGCTTGCGTCCACTCAGGGTCTCAACCTCTCTACCTGGTGACCATCACTGCTACTGCCACTTAGCACTGCATACGGTGAGAGCTCTCAACCAAAGAGGGACAGTGTTGTATGCTATTATGAATTTTCTGAACTATTCAGTGTCCAGCATGGTAATTTTAATTAAATCAAATATTTCATTACAATTATCTAACACACACAGTTAGCCATTATTTTGCCATCTTGACAAAAGATCCTAATTAATCATTTTGCCAGCATTAAATGTGTTGCTTAATTGCTCAGAAATCAAGTTACATTAACACTATCATTAGCTATTGAAAATTGGCACAAATATCATTAACAGATAAAGCATCATATGAATGGTTTTATTTTTTTCTATTAAAACAGGCAGGCAGGAAACAGGCATTCCCAGCTTGAAAGATACCATTTCTTCTTGGTGAGAAAGAATAGTGAAAATGATTTTTCCATTGAATAAAACTCATTCGTATTTATTTTGTTATGTGTAACTTTAGAAAGGGCAATGCACATTTGAACTACCACTCTTCAAAATCGGTGTAAGTATTTTAGAAAGATTTTTTTAAGGTCATTTAAAGATTCAGACATCTAACTTCGGACATCTGTCTTTGTAATCTTTGCTTGCATTTTCTATTATATTTTATAAATGATACTTTTTTATAAAAATATTTCAACTTCACAGGCAGCAGGTTCAAAACAAAAAGAAGTTTCTTTTATTCAGCATATGACATGTTTAAACATACTGCCACAAGATGTTATGAAAACTAAAAAGGTAAGTGGTTTAAAAAAGAAAGAAGAAACATTAATTGAGAACAGACTCTCATTTGTCAGCATGGTGTGTTTGGTTCAAGAATTCCTTCTCTAGATTTAATTCTTCCAGCAAAGGATCAACTATACATGTCCAGCTCTTACAAAATTCCCTTAGTATCTGATACTATATGGTATTAGAAGTGACTCCACCACAATATAGATGACCCTCTGTGTCTGGCAGATTTTTTATTTGCACAGCAATATGTAATGCAGTAAAGCTGAGCTTTTCTTGCAGAGGGCATAAAACCAAGCAATTGTCAGGGTTGCAAAAGCTTTTCTGATCAAGAGCATAATTTCACATCCTTTAACCAATACAGTGACTCACATGTAACCATGGTTTGCTGTCAGGGACTGTGAAGAGTAAATTTCCCATCAAAGCTACATAATGCAGAAACTGACTATCTCTTTCCGCAGAAGTGCTGCAAATGTTGTGTCTCACTCCAGGGTCTTAGTAAGATCAAATATCATCTGTCAAAAACTGCAACTGCAAGATTATGTCCCATAATTAGGCAAATAATAGACATTTTACTTCGCAGGTATACAGACTCCTTTGTCTTTTTTCCCTATTGAGGAAAGGAGCCAGGGATTCATCCTAATATAAAATATTTATCATACTTATCCTTAAGAGAACGCATGAATGCATTTACATTTAATGCATGTAAATGTTAATTACAATGGGTTCTTTAAAATACTACTAAATTACATCTGCACAGAGAACTCTGAGCAAAATACACAAGTTTGTGTATTCACAAATAAGGGGATTCTCCCACAGTCTGGCTGGTGGGCAGGACAAAAAGGGTGGGGAGAGGCTGAGTGGGGAGAATGAGTCGAGCTGGGAAGGCTGCAACTTCTGAGTCCCTTGGCCAATGGGGAAAAGGAGAGAGTGTACTTTGGTCAGGAAATTAGGATAAAAAGGGGGCTGCATCCTCCAGCAATCTGAGATACCCCACAGGGATATGCCTGGTGGACTATCCCTTTATTTGAATAAAGTTTTAGCACTCCTCTGTCTCCTTTTCAGACATTCAATTCTTAACAGCAAGATTTTCCGCACAACTCCAAAGGTAGAATTTTTATAGTAGCTCCTCCTGAGCTTTTCTTTTTCCTGTCATGAATAAGTTGGTAAGACTTCTCCAACAATCTTCTCTCTTAGTTTACATAACACTGAGCTTTCCTACGTGAAAGTTAAGACTAACCGCAAGAAGGTAGATACATTTCTAACCAGTTTTTCAAACCTTCTTTTTAAGAGTGGTTTGTTTTTGTTTTTCTTAAATAAACAGAAACCAAATTATATCTCCCAAACAGACCTACATTGAGTAATACTCACACACTCTAACATAGAACAACATTTAAAATAAAATCAAATAAAGTTCAAATATCAAACATGTTAGCCTGAGTGAATGAAATCAATTAGATCAAAAGAATAACAACGAAAATTTATCACACAATTCAAACAAACAATCCTTATGAACACTAAACACGACAGTACACTCTACTTGTTTAGTTACAACTCAACTGAAGAATTGCATTTTTCTTAGTCCTACACTCCCAACTTGAGATACTCAAAAAGCTCCTAAAACTGAAAACAAAGTCCAAGTCACTATGCAACTCTAGAGTAACTCATTCTTTTCTCTGGTCCAGCATTCTTCTTCCCCATCAGGAATGAAAAAGATATTAAAAAGTTCCTAAACGGCTAAGCGTGGCACCTGTGTGGCACCACAGGATACTCCCTAGTGAGAACCTCTATGAGCCATACTCGATGAGACCTTTCTGCAATTTCCCCTACATTCAAGTATCAGTGCTCATATACACATGGATGCAGATTCTTATGATTAAGCTGAAGACTATTAAAAGGCTTGAGTTTCTGTTTTTTTTTTTTTTTTTTTTTAATGGTTAAAATAAGATAGCTAGGAAACACAAGTTGGACTGGGACTAGGACTGGCACACTTGCAAACACATTGGACTGATGTAGAGCTTTCTGACCCAATTTTTTTTTTCCTTTCCAGAAGCAGGGACCAGGCCAAATACTCATATAGAAAGTATTTTCATGTCATAACTATCTCCACTTAAGGCAGAAATACTTTAATAGATTACAAAGTTTTCCAAATTTCCTTCAGAGTGTTCCCTACTACAGAGGCAACAAGGGAATTTTTCCACTGACAAAGCTTAACTTACCCTCAGTGATGCCAAGGGCTTCACTGGCTTCAACTGGCAAAATCTGGTATAATGCCACCCTGGAACCATGAAGCTTTAAATAGCAAGTTTATGCAGGAAATGTTTGCTAGTGGACATTTTGAGAAAAGCAATATTTAAACAAGAAGTTATGAATATTCATTTGCTTTCCATTAAACCAATTTTGAAGGGTTTGAAGGGATAGCTTTCAAAGCACAGAAAATGTGTAGTATGAAACAGACAGAACTTGCATGCTTTAAATGCTAAAAAAAAAAAGCACTAAAATTGCATATTTCTCCTCTCTTGTGCAAAATGTGACAGAACAATAATTGATTTGTCAGTATTTACTCACCGAGCATTTATTTTTAAAGCTAAATTAAAGGCAAACAAGATAAAATTATAAGCAAGAGAGACTACAATAAACAATTTTGTAAAGTGGCAAGAATTCAGAATCCTCTTTGGAAGTCTTCTATGCAGCTGTAGGAATCTCTGTGATAGAAAGTGTTAGAAAGTGATAGAAAGTGAAATAGTAAACAATAATGGGATCATAAGGAGAATGATCATGTTCATATAATGTTCATATAAAATTCTGGATGTTGGAAGGTATCTTGATAACAAGATAACTCATTGGGTTACTTGGCATATTTGCAGCTGCCTTCTAAGGCTTGCTGTTTCTTAAGTAAGAATAAAAAGTAGGTTCCTGACTATGTACTTTTCCCATTAATTAACTATTTTTTGTCACCTCAAGAAATCAGTTTTTAGAGAAGACTGCACTTTTTTTTTCTGCAAAAATTGAAACAATTTTCCCTGGAAAAATAGCTGAGAAAAGTCAAGCATCATCTTTAAAAAGCTGTTTACAGGGAATATCTCATGTCTCAGAATTAATTTAAATTTAATTGAAATATGTCTCTTTGGCTCAGGATGCCCAAGCATAGATGTCTAGTGGCATATCTAAGACACTGCCTGAGGCTGTCAGATGTGACAAGACCTCCAGGAGCACTATGTGCTTGGGAAGCAGCACAGAGAATAAGCACAAAAATCTACTAAGTCCAAAATTATCTAGTTCTCAAATTGTTCCCCTTTGCTTCCAACAGTACCTTTCTATCAGGATTAACTCAATTTTAAAGATGCAATTTAAATTATTTTTAAAGTGTTGAATTTCCACAAAATAATATATTAATATAATATATAAAAAGTCTGACTCCTAATACAAGCCAATCTATATTTCTGCATTTGTAGGCTTCAAACTTATTATTAAAATTGCACAGCTCTTGTCAACTCAGTTTCCCTTAGTTTGCAGAGCAATGTGCTTACTTTCTGGCTATTTTAAGCTTGAGATTTCTAGCTATTAGCAAACTGCCCCACCCACCTGCATTCCTTATTTCTCTTAGCTATCAGGCAAATACTTAAATAACCTATGCAAGGTGAAACAACAGTTCACAGCAAAGACTGAAACCATATCTACTCCAGACTACAGTACACAAGGATGTATAGCCTCTGCTCTACTGACAAAATTGGGAGAGAAATTTACTGTGGAAAATACATTTCCAAAAATTATAAAAATAATGCTACAATCTCATTTAAGATATTAGAATCAGTTGAGAAGGTTCAATAAAATCATTGGGGGGAAAGGGGGAAGCGTGCAGAAAAAGCTCATTCAGTACCAAATTTAACCTGATAATGTGTCACCTATGAATAAACATCTGAAAAGGCATCTTTTAGCTCTGACAAGAAATTGGGAAAGACAAACACAAGAGAGATCTTCTCCCACCTCAGAACTGTCAGTGGCTCAATACTCAAAAGATTAAAGACCTGAAGTACTAGCTCTGTTATTTTCCTGGGACATTTTCCCTAGAATCATAAGCAAGGGCGGGTTAGCAAGTCAGTCTCCATAAATGCGCACAGAATGTTAGTAGCACAATGAAGAGAAAGGGACATGTGGGTAGAAGTGATGGAGGCAAGTACCCATGACAGTCACTGGCCAAAGATAAGTGCCTAGATCAGGCTCTCTTTCTGAGAGTTATATCTCCAGCAGATACATATTACATGTAAGAGTGGAGAACTCATGCATACACTTCTTCAATCTCTTTCTAAAGAAGTTAAAGTGAACTTGAATGAAAAGTGAAAATAACATGCAGAATTAAGACCAACAGACTTACTGTCCTGCTTGCAAAATCCTGACAGTGTACACCATTTCTCTAATAATAGCTAAAATGCTTGTTTATTAAAAAAAAAGTTTCAATGGACCAAATTATGGAAATTTTAGCCAAATATATTTGTAAAAAGACTTACTTCTGACTATTGCCATTTTAAAGCAAAATCCAGAAAAAAACATTTCATTTTCAAATAGCTTACTAAAGTTCTATCCAGTTCAAACTGTAAAGATTACACTTTGTGTCAGAGTATTTCTAGAAATCCAAATATTTAATATTAACATTCATCAGAAGAATAATTTTGTGCTAGTGATCAATGCTATATTATTGTTGCTATAGGTTAGAGTTACATTTCCGGTAGTTTATGGCCAAATACTAAAAAACTCTCAGCAGTAAAAAAAAAATATCCAAAGACCTTAAGTTTGCCTAGATCATGAATGCTTTCATCATAGGGCATCTCTGCTACAAAAGAGTACCTTTATTTTATATTGTATCACTAATCCACAGCCTATAAATTCAAGTCTTTCTGAATTTAAGAATCCATAAATACTGCCTGTTTCATAGACACTACTGCAGGCATTTGTGACAAAATACACATATGCACAGTCCATAATGAGCCATGTAAGAATCCTCTAACCATGTGGTTTTATGATTGTGGTTATTTTCCTTTTATGTCAATTACACATTAAGTGAAGAAACAATACCAAATAATCGAAGCACTACTCGCTGCTGGCAGGAATTTAGACAGCAATGCAAAGAGAAAGCACATCATTAATTCATTTTCTCTAGCATGGAAATACTATATTTACTGTGCCCTTCATCTTTACAATTCATGTAAATAAAAATGCTAACAACTGGAAGAGTTTATCTACTCTCAAATTGAACTGTAACTTGAATGCGAACTTTATATAAGTAAAACCTACTCATTACGGCTTAGCTAAAATAAATCCATCTTTTGGATTTGTCTCTCTTTATAAAAACACATCACAAAATCAATGAGAAGAAACAAAAAAAAAATCAATACTGGCATTACCAGCCAATAGCAAATATATGTGATGAAACAAGTCTGACATGAAGTTTAACAACATTGTAATTCATTAAATTTGCTGGACTATAAGGTATCATTCTAAGACTTATAAAATAGAAGAGTTTGTTTCTGAAACTACTATTACCATGTCACAGATCAATGCTAGATTTCAAAAAGACAAAAAAAAAGAAAAAAGAATATATAAAACCTTTACGAAAAAAAAGCATTTTCATTATCTCAAAATACAACAGTAATTAAAAATGAAAGAAAGTCAAATACATAGCCATATGTGGGAGTAATAACAGAAGACAGTGTAGTAAGCAAAATTGTGGATAGGGATAAGATAACAAGGAACAAAACTTCTGCAAGTGGGCAAACAAGTCAAAGAGGTTACACACAGTTTTTGAGTCAGAAAATACAAGAACATAAAAATAAAGCACGTATAAATACAGACCCCACTCCTTTCAGCAGTTCTAGTTCCTAGTCCTAATCCCATGGCTATCTGTATTTCACAGACTGCTCTGCCAAAGCTCGTTAAAGACTTATAAAATAGAAAACATTTATTCAGAATTTATGTTTTATTAGTTTGAGGATGTGATCTGGATTTGAACGTCTTCCTAAAAAATATGCCAAAGGACTTTCAGACCATATGGTAAGTTTCCAGTAACTGGTTTAGTACATCTGCTAGTTTCTGCATGTCAAATGCTCCAAATAATTTTACTTGGGTGTCTTCACCACACACGGAACTAATGTAAGGAAACCATACAATGAGCATGTGTAACAACACCTGCTAGGTATCCAAAGCTGTCAGATAGGGAGCCAGTAGTTATTTTTCATTAAATCTATTCTCATTCCATTTTCTTCATTTTTTATTTTTTTAAATAAAGAAGCAATGAGTACCTAATATCAGGTAACATTTTGCAGTCAGTATTAAATTTTCTAGGTATATTACTGTTGAAGGTTATTATTAACAAAGTCCTTTAAGAAGTTAACATACAGACTTTCAAATAACTTACTTCCTGGCAATTTACTTGTATCTTTCCTAATTCTGGAATAATACCTTACTTTCCATATTGCAAACTTTATATCTAAATAATTCTCTTCTCTAAAGGTCTATGTGATGGGATTTCTGACTGTACTATCAAATTTTATATATAAATATATTATTTGAAAAATATTTACATTGTTTCTAATATTAATCATTATTATCGTAAAATAGCATATTATTATGTTATGTATTAATAAAATCATATTTTAAAACAATTATCAATAATTTTCATCAGTTTTGAAGATTTAAGATGTTTTTCAAAACAGCCTTGCCTGAAACTTGAAAAATTTAATTCCTGAGAATGGTCTTCAGCATTCCTGCTGAACATGCGCAGAACAAACACCCTGCAGGCATCTTTTCTCAACAAGCCCTATATCTGTACGTACCTTAATGCCTGGCAGCTCCCTTAGAAATAGATTTTATTAGTTATTAAAAAGAAGAAAAAGTTGGATATTTCCAAGATACACAGTACCTTAAGCTAAGATCCCATTCAGAGACAGAGTCCCTGACAAGAAAGACAGGGTGAGAGATAAAGTATACACAACTCTGAGAATGCAAAATGAATTAGTTTGTAACTGATCTAATAAACTATTTCAGAGAGTTTTTCAAACCAACTTCAGAATAGCCCCAGGTTTGAAAAACTGACACTGGCATCTCCTCACAGAACACTGTACTAACGGGTAAACATACACCTGAGCCCCATGGTTTAGCCATACACGAATTGGAACTATCTTGTGTCACGGAGAGATCAAAAGGCATGAGTCTGAACTCATAATGATTCCAATTTATCCAAAATAAACATCTTTCTGATGCGACAAAATGATCCAAGTTGCATAAACAAATACCTTACAGGTTGAGAGAAACAATCCAATGTTCCTTCTAGAAAGGGAATTCTAGAGAAAATATGCTACCCTGAACTTGAATTTTGACACACACACATACACAGAAAAAAAAAAACAAAACCCAAAAAACAAGAAAACCCACAAAACTCTCAAATGTTTCTCCATCAAAGTTCCTATCGATTCTCTGTTCTTGCTTTAAATTAGAAAATCTGCTCTAAAATCTCCTTTTCTTTTAGCACCAGATTTCTTATAAGGCTCTCACAAGAATGATCCCTAAAGAAGAAAAGAAGGGAAGGCAG
>JAUBNY010000489.1:1606012-1616335 GCA_032275445.1 Crypturellus soui
CATAAAATATTTATCCTCCATTAAGCCTTTAGACTTTCCAAATTCTGATGATTTTTTTTCATTATTCACTTCTAAATTGGGTTCTAGTATCAATGTGTGCCACGTTTCCTGAATGCATGGCAAACACTGTTTCCAAATGATTTTTTTTTACACCATTGGAAGCTTGCTGTCAACATACTCCATTCCCCCAGGAAGAGTAAGAATTGAAACATGAGTGCTGTGAGGGAAATATTCTGGATAAACTACTGCACAGCCTGTCCAAACCTGCAGTAAAATGAAATTAATATAAAATAAACATTGGTCTTTATCTATATTATCTTCCTAAAAATGTCACCTTTTGGTCTTTTCTGTTCTATTTTATTAAAATTGGACTATCATTTCTGTTGATATTACCCTAAAGGAAGCTGCAGAGCTGGAAGCTGGATGAATGAATTCTCTCTGCTATACTATAATACCTAGGTATATTTTTCATACTCTCTTAGAAACAGGAGTTAGTCTGCCATCTACTTCTTTTTCACAATTTTGTTTATATTGACCTTCCTAGGATATTGTAAACTCAGGATATTTTTTCCCCTAATAAAAATTAATTAGTGTTTTTCAACAGTCCTTTATTTACTCTTAAGTTCTAGCTCTCCATTTTACTTTCTCAGTGTCCCACTGGTAAGAGTATTGCAAGAGAACTCTATGTATTTTTCTTTCACTTGCTTTACCTTGCCTGCTAAAAAATGAGATTCTGCTCTGGAGGGAATAAACAAAAATAATTCCCTATGTCATCCCTTCTCCTCCCAACACCTCTTCTAGAGACTATCAGCTCCATTTGGGAGCACTATGGAACCTCAGAATACTAAAAGAGAGCTCTCCTGCTAAAGATCTTAAGTTTAAAGAAGTATGCAAGAACAAGTTAAAGGCAACTATATTTATTCATAATTACTAAAACAGTTCTTTGTTATAAATTAAGGTTTTTTGTTAATTCAATTCTCTTGATTATTTAGTCTCTAAAACATTTGTTTTAAATTAGACTTAACAGAGCACTGGCAACAAATAGTAATATTTACATATAGGTATAAAATACGGAAGCTTCCCTAAAATTTACCCAAGGATAACACAAAATAAAAAGGAAGAAGACATTATATCTATTTTATCGCAATAATCAATGTACAGAGAATATCATGTCAGCTAACTTCTGTTAAAGACATTCCCACAACTTGGGTGCTATTCTGTAATGTCCAAGTCTCTCTTTTCTCCTTGACTCAGGAAATTGTAATCTTAAATACACCTGCTTCCCACTTACAATAAAATTTTAAGCTACCTTTTTTTCTAAACCTGAACAATAAGAGATCTAAGCTAGTTTTCTTTCTCTGAAACTTATATTTTCTTCCTTATGATTCTTTTTTGCCTCCCCTTTTTCCCCCCTTACTCTGTTCTTTTTCTTCCCGATCTACCTCCAGGCTACAGTCACAAGTAGAATTGTCATAACATCGTGATATAACTATGGTACCTGCTGCTGCTTAGCAGTACTACTGCTCAGCAGTGGGATACTGCTAAGTATTTTAAGTAAGTGCCTACCATCAAACATGTGTGAAGGTGCAACTGAACTTATTGGAATTAACTGCTAGATAAAGTGTTAGCCAATATAAATAAATAAATCAGAAATTGATCTTCAGTGCCTTATTTGAATTATGTCAATAAACCACAGGCCTGCTGTGTTAATTCTGAATAAACAATCCTGAATTTCCTACATTTCATTGATTCCCATCCACACATCACACTACAGACAAGAAGTTTAAAAAATATTCAGCTTAAAAATGCAGTACAGAATAAAAAACCCTGAGCTGCTCAAAGAAAAAACATATAATCGATATACTGGATAATATAATCAGATACACAATGTTTGAGGTGGGAGGAAAGAGCAGAGGGTATGATGTTACTGAGTTGATGTACTGAGTTGTGCTGCTTGAGCTGCTGCATTCTCCTGCTTGCAGGGGGCTCAGACAATCAGTCCTTATGACTCTTACTTCACAGATAACAAATCAATCAAGATTTCTTCAGGTTTCATGAGCAGACAAATTGAGAATATAACCTTAACATAATAAAATCAATAAAACAAAACAAAAAAATCAGGGGGAACTCCAAAACCTAGGCTCCAAATTTCTTCCAACTTTCTGTTTGGAGTCACCTAAAATAAGTTAGCAGACCCTTCATTTTCTATCTGCATCCTCTCCTTCAATTATCAATCTCTTTTCCCGTGATGCTTTTCTCAATTTCATTGAGAAATGATACTGGGTAGAGCTGAACAGTTATAAACAAATACCAAATGGTTCCACAACCAACTGTTCCAGAAGAATTGTCACTGATCCAAGATGATCAACAAAGAGGATAAAAAACAAGTTAAAACGTCACAGCAAGTATCAACTCAACTAGCAACACTGCCTTACGTGGCGCTGGCAGTGGTTAGCCACCCAACTCTCTATGGAACTTGCGTAGCAGTGGTAGACACTTAGTACATTATGCAACAAGGTCTCAATGATACGCTTCTGCACTTAATGCCCTAAGCAGGTACAACCATCCACTTTTAAAGTTGAACCAATGACAAAACACCAAATAAGTAACTAAGTTCAGGGTAATTTTTATGGTGAATTAGCAGTATCTGTTTAGTGCCTTAGCACCTAGTTGGTGAAAAGAACAAGAATGAAAATTTATTTCCATTTGCACATGGAAGTGTTCTAGGGAATATCAACCATAACAGTTGTAAGACCCCAGACTCAGGCAAAACATCATTTTCACATGGCATCCTTTGAGACCAGTGAAAAAAAACCCAAATCTTGATGGATACTAAATCATGCCTTTTGTGGCTACTGTTACTTGTGGCTGCCTAAGTTGTTCTTGATTTTTATTTCCTTCTTCAAGCCCTTTGGAGCCCAGACGAAAGAAAAAAAACAGGTATTTTCCTGACACGTGGTTCCTATTCTCATAACTCTGATATATGCAAGAAATGATGATTAGGAATGTAAAAGCAAATGTGGAATGAAATAAATATCCAAAATGCATTAACTTAAGAGGAGAGCTGTTCCTTGGAGTGATACTACCATTTAATGTTTAAATTAACAACCTAGTGTTTATGTAATTTATGACTACAATTGAATTCCCCTTATTGATTTTTTGCAAGATTTGAAAAAAATGGAAAAAAAAAAAAAAAAGAAAAAAACCCTCTTCCAAAGCTTGGGAAGCTATCTGGGGAAGATGTCTTTATTATCAGGAGCAAGCTGACAGGGTGATGTTCATATCATTCACCTCTTTCTTTCAACACTTCACCAGTTAATTTCTCTCAAAATATCCTTTCTCATCTTTTTGTTTCCACTAAACTCTTAATCTTGCAGAAGCAGAAATTGGAACAGTGTAGGAAATGCAAGCAGAGCTCTTTCCACACCAGAAACATTCTCTGATAGAGAGTAAAAAATAAAAATTAAAAAAAGTAGTAATAATCAGGTGCTATCTGATGGAAGATGCTGCCATATTTACCAATCAGAAACTTGGTACTGTTTCCCCTGCATCAGAAGACGATACCCATTAAGTCAAAATTTATATTGTAGATCTATGTTTGTGCAACTTGTTAAAATAGGGCAAAATCTTTTAAATTACCTCTGCCTCCCAGACTACCATGGGGATTCTGGCTCTTGCACATGGTTCTTTGTAAATTTACTGTCTTCCATAAAACTAGAGAGCATCTTTGAGTACCACAAAGTGCAGAAAACACAGCAATCTGCTCCAGAATATACGGCTTTTGTTTCACTAGGACAACAAACTCTACAGCACAGCATGAAGTATTGCTCACAGTACCACGCCAGCTAATTATTATAACCATTTGCTATTTATAGTCTGCTTGCAAGCACAATTTTAAATAAGACAAAGAAAAAAGATAAACTGACATCAAGTCTAGATTGATCTCAAAATATAACGTATAGAACTCAAGTTACCTCTGAAGTTTATGCTAAAAGAAGATAACCAGCAAATGAGCCCTCTTCTGCATCACACACAGATATATTCCTTAGCATGGTGTCTAGGTTTCAGAGTTCTCTTTTATAGTGCAATTAAAAATTCAAAAGAAATCCTTAGTCTCCTTTTTTATTGCCCTCTTGAAGAACAACAGTAAGCTTGGGAGTAATAGATTTCCAGTATAACTATGTGGCAATCTACAACACCATTTAGCTTTTAGTTATGACTGTCAATGTACACAGCTCTTAATATGCCAGCAAATTTGCAAAAATGTCAAACCAGTGACAAATAACTGCAAAAACAATTAGCTTTACAATTTAGATCTAAAGCTATATAGTACACAGTAAGTATGTGGATGAGTAGGCACATGCGCATATTTGCAAAAAAGAGGGAAATCCCCCTTCACACATGCACATTTTTTTTTTTTATTCTGACAGGATGTAATCAAGAATGAACAAACAGGATCCATTCACGTTGATTAGTGTACCAGACGAGTGTAGTTGATTGATCCAGTGTCACGGGTCCTTGCCTTGCACCTGCTGTTTTGGGACATAACTAATTTAGCAATGTGCAAAGTCATCATGTCTGGAGTAGATGGGTGAAAATAACAGATTAGAGAACTTGACATTTGAAACTGGGAAGATGCTCTAGCCAAGTGAGCTTCCTCTTTTCAAATGGGAAAACCCCAAGTGCAATTACTGCCACGTAGGTGTATTTTTATCACAGCCTATAATAGTGAGGTGTGTGCAGTGGTGATCGGGAAGAAGGAGCCAGTTCGGCATCATGCATGCCTGACCAAGACCGCTACTGAGTGGGGACCCAGGCGGCTGCCTCCTGTCACCAATCCTCACGCTCTCTCCTCCACGGTGATGGAGGTATGTTACCACACTTGGGTTAGCCAGCAGAGTACTTTGTAGCTTAGTTTACTTGTTTCCTCATTTTTCTCTAACCAACCTCTAAAGTCCTTGGTTTCTTGTACAATATAAACAAATCACGTGATACTGCACCCAAGATCGAGTGTGTGTTCCCTCGCCGCCCAGAATCTGCAACCCCCCACTCCAATTAGTTACTCCCTGGTTTACATTTCATTGACACATACAAGTCACTCTTCTTCAAAAAGTAAACTACATCTCAGATTTTGAATTCAGTGTAGAAATGAAAATATTTAAAAAAGGAAAAAATATATTATCGAGAATTACAAGACATTATTTAATCAATTACTTTGTTTAAAAATAATACTATAAAATTATTAACATAAGTGCTAATCTATATTCCATTAGTTCATAAAACTTGGTTGTCATCTACATTTTCATCGGCATTTTCTGGACCACTTTATGATACATATAGATCGAGTAGGCTGAATTTTAATTCCAATGTTGTAATAATACCCCTGGTAAATATGATTTGGCTTTCAAATCACTGCAGCAATGCAGTTGGAATAACTGAAAGATATTTTACTATGAAAGAGCGTAAACGAATCATTTTCATTTCACACTAGGAGCATAGGAATTTATTTTTATGCAGGTACTCTTTCCTCATCTTTAAACATTACACTGATTATTGTCTTGCTGGAAATCAGGAATGAGCAGTAGGCTAGGTCAGATATTACAGTCTGTGTTTGAACTCTCATAATCTCTAAAGAATCACTGGTCTAATCTCTAAAGTCTAAGGAATTCCCACATGCTCTTGACAAATCTATTTTTACATATGGGAGCTATAAGCATCTTTCCTTCCTATGGCTCTAAAAATGATGACCATTAAACATTCCCCGGAGAAAATGTCACGCTTGCTGCTGCAGAGACATGCCACTCTTCCCTATTTTGTTGCAGCTAGAATGGGGAGGAGTTCGAATAATTTAGGAGAAAATAAGCCTAAGTAGGTAACAGGAGGCTGATTTGCATAAGAAATTATTAAGTCTTGTCAGCTAACAGCATCTTTAACTTAAACAAAAACCCAAAGTAGTGGTAATTTTCAGAATTTGCAAAACTGCAATGAAAAAATGTGTATAGGATTTTATTGAAAATGAACTGATAATTTTCATTACAAGTACAACAGCAGTACTTATGGACTCCTCTCTGATAATGATTGTGGAGAAGGTCCCACTTCCCCCAGATTTAATCTATATACAACAAAGAAAACAGTAGGGTCGAAGGAAGGAATTGCCCTTTTTAGTCAACAGAGGATGGAGACATGAGACAAGGAATACAAAACACTTAGATGGCATGTATTATATCTCTGAAATTTTAACACCACTCCAAGCCATTGCAAAGTGCTATTTTGGGACATTTTGGTGAGTAGCTTCACATGATCTGGACAAATGGACTCCTCAGATCCTAAACCAGATAGTGTTATTTAATCCATCCAGTGTTTCAGACTGGCTGTAGCTAGATCTTTAACTAAAAGTTATGAACAACCACCAAACCAATAAACCAAAAAATGCACAACACACTTCTTTCTTGGATTTTAGTCAAGACATTGCAAATTTCTCTTCAAAAACACCACTGGAGCTAGATAAGTTGGTGGTGACAGGAGATCAGTGAAATAACAGTTCTTTCACCTGTGCTTTCTATTTTAATCATTAGTGTTCACATGCAATTTTTTCTTCATATTCACATGGCCACAATATGATCATTTTCACCTGAAAGCTATATTCTGGCCTGTACTGTACCTTTAGTTTTCGTGGTTCCAGGACTCTGGAATAGGGTATCATTTGGTGTTCTGTTGACAAAAATAAGCTCAACTCTGACACAAAACAAGTTTACCTTTCCTCTCTGTATTCTTTCATTTTTCCTAGTTGATCTCAATCTATACAAAAATCAAATATGCTAACTCTTATTAACACCAGCAACAAGAAAAACAAATCAGAATAATCTCAATAGACTTTCCTTAGCAAATGTACATTCTTCTCAGAACACATATATGCCTCCTCAGTTCCATATAGAATAAGGTGTCAATCAAGTTACTTATATTCTCTTTTCTTCCCACTGTCCCACAGATTTCTTATCTTATTCAAAGATAAGATTCAACAACAGTCAGTGGTATAATTTTGCTGCAGGATTCATTTATAGTTAAAATGAAAGCAGTGTATGTGTGTGCCAGGAAGACCTCCTAAACAGATTGTACCTACACACAAAATAAGAGTCCCGTAGACCCAGGGGATATGAGGAACAGATTCTGTAGAAAAAAAAAAAAAGAAAGAAAACAAAACAAAAAAAATTAAGGTGTTAAAATGGAACTGAAAGTCTTTTCAGTTAAAAAATTAAGCTTGGTGGGAAGAGTGGAGAAACAGAAACCAATAAAGATGACTAAGACTGAACAGACTTTCTGTTCTTTGACAGACCAAACCAGAAAAAACATTGGTCATGATCTAAGTCATGCAAAGTAGTGAATAAAAGGACTGTCTGCCATACAGTTAGGAAAGGAAAACCACAGGAAGTGATTCACATCTCTATTAGTACTAATTGAAAACAATAGTGTCACATCACTGTAAAAATCAGTTATACAGCAGATACTCTGACTTACTAACATCAAACTCTTAGCACAAGCATTAAAGACCACAGATCTTTGACCAATGCCAATTAACTTGAGCTAAACAGCAATTTTTGTGTTTGACTGGAAGTGAAATCCTGTTCCGTATCAGATACATCCCTACTAGATGAGTACCTCTTTTCTAGCTTGTTACTGGTTGCTTACAAAACTCATCAAATAATTGTTTGTTGAGTAGACATTTTGCCAGTTTGGGACCTGCTCTCTGGTCAAAAACATTTTGCCCTATCTTTAAAAAAAATAAACGCTCAAGCAAATAATTTCTTTTTTGGTTGATAGATCCACAAAAAAAAAAATCCTGGTGAGAGAAAGAATTTCATGTCTGCTGATGAAAAATATTTCCTAAGAATATAAGAACACGATTGCACATGTCAAAGGAAGGAAGGTCTGTTTGCTTTCTCATGGCACCAGATGCTTAAGGTGAAAAAAAAAAAAAAAAAAAAAATCTAAGTAAGGTTGGAATATTTACTGCATGACAGTCAAACTGCAATTTAAATACAGAATGAGTAATACTGGGTGAATTTGTCCATGTTTCTCATCATTTTTTTTTGTGCACTTCATGAAAAACAATGGATTATTCTTCAATACACTCCTATGAGATGATGCTGTATTATTATTATAATTCTTACATGAATTGAGGGTAAGAGAGAAAATCATCTTAAAATTGCAAAGTAGTAATTTCATTTGCTCAGAACTTCTGAAAAAAAGATCTGGTAAACAAAACTGAGGCATATACCGTTAATAATCACTTCTGTTTTCTAGTTCAGGTGACTTAATTAGAAGAATGCAGAAAACTAACTGAAGAGGGCAACATTCAACCCTGATATCAATACCCGATATCTTCCACTTTATTCCACCTCCTCTTTGATTTGCTATATCATTTAAAATTTCTACAACAAATAGGGCTCGGATGAGATGAAATGCCCTCTATTTAACAACTCTGATGCATATCCTTCAAGTAGGGTCTACTCTGTTCAAAAATAAGGACAAAACCCATGGGAAAATATTGTACAAGTTTGTCATATAATAATACACTTTCTTGCATGCTCTCAGAAGATAAAAATTTTAAAAATAATGTATCAAAGTCAATCTGACAAAAAAGACTACTTTCGTCAACCTTACGCAAGCTCAGGATCCTCTGCGATAAAAGTTATTCTACGTATTCATACAGTATTCAAAATGAGTAGAACTAAAAACCAAATAGCTGTTTACTAGCAAATGGTAGCAAAACTGAATGTTTATACCGAGCATTCTTCTAAATTTGATGTTTAACTTATAAATTTGTTGTTGTTCTTTTTTTAATGTTTTTGTGTTTTTTATGTACTTCCCATGGAACTTTCCTTGGGAAGTTGCATTAATGCAATCACTATTTTGTGAGACATGAAAAAAAATATTTAATTACCCCCCAAAAAGCAAAAACAGTCCTTCATAATCTAGTGCATTTGTTTTGGCTTTAAATCTCTTGATTAGCTATGGACATGCAGATGGTTCTGTATTTAATTATCAAGGTTAAAGTAGGAAATCTCTAGAGATGTCTGTTTCTTTTCCCTTTATTTATTTTTTGGGTACACTAAAAGACTACTTAGTCTGTAGCAGGACTAATGTGTCCCCAAATATGCAGTCCTTAAGCACTGAACGGACATAACCGAAACATTCTCCTTGCAATGTTTTCAGATTTTAAATTAGTAGAAAGTCTTATGACAAGTGATTCTCTCTCCTTTGTTCTCTCATATACATTTTTTATTAACTTGCAAACGTATAATTAAACTAAAACTGGAGAACTGACCACCTAGCTGTCACTGTCTGATTTGTCTGTTAGTCCAGGAATGGATCGATGGTATTTAATATTTTAAAGTAAGATGTAAATTTCCTGACAACCCTTTGATTTTGAAAGTATCCTCATAGCTATTATGAACATGACTTTTACTCTCCAAGATAATTTCTTTGACACTTTGCAAGTAAATGTCTTTCAGTGATGGCAAAATAGCAGTTTCACACATTTCAACTAATAACAGATTAGGTCCAGATATAGTCTGTGTAACGATATTTTATACTATTCAGCATACAGACTTAGAAATTAAAGTTTTCTTTGTTTCTGCTCACTGAAGAACAGTCTTTCACGTCCAAAATCTATTTTCCATTCCTTATTCCAGTACTATTACATTAAAAAAAAAAAAAAAAAAAAGACAATCAAGTGTCACTTGGTCTTCAGTTGGAAATTATCAGGAATTAGCTAGGTGTTAGGAAAAGTAATTGCAAACCTTATACAATTCTTTATCTACTACTATTGGATCATTTTCATGTTTGTTACCTTCCACGGAGATAACAGTATTGAATCAACACAAAACTTATTTTCACTTCAACTTAAATTTGTCAGGCAAATTCATGCTATTACAGGCCCCTCCAATCACCAATGTAATAAGTTATAGCATACAAAACAGCTCATCACATCATAAAACGGGCACTTTTTGACTGGCAAAATGATTTAGAAAATACACTATTCAAAACATTCAGGTTACTGACTCATGTGCTTTCACTGAAGAGAAACACTCCTATGTTTAAAGTAGTCCTCACTAGTTGAAGTATTTCAGAAAATATTTTCAATAGAATAATCTGAGCCCATACGCTACTATTCATGCTAAGTATGACAGGCATTAGTTTCAATGAAATATCCCACTAATGTCAAGTATTAAAGTCTTTTATAATTTTATAATCACTGTTGGTTGGCCACAACACCAAAGGGTGTCTGTATGGAAGCATATCATATACAAGACTGTCTTAGTC